>CM021100.1:921415715-921699025 GCA_007115665.2 Sequoiadendron giganteum
TTGGGATGATTTTCTTTTGCAATCTTTGGTATCCATTTGTATTTACTTTGTCCTTTTTGCTTTAAAGATTCATTTTATTTGGTGATCTTCTCCTTTCTTTGATAGGAACATTTATTTTTATGTAGGTCCCATTTTGTGTATGAGATGATGGGTGGATGACGATTCATGATACGACTAGTTGTGGTGTTGATAGTATTTACATCATAAGGATCCTTCGTGCCCCTTATGTTGATGTTTGCATTAGACAAGATTTCCCCTGACATTGTGAAGGCATTAAAAATACCTAGATCTTTGCTTTGATGATATATCTGATCTATAGCCATTGAATATAGCTTGTCATGAATGCATGATATTGCTATGGGTTCCCGTTGTTTAGGAATTTTAACTGATTGTTCTGATTCTATGACATCTTTATTTGTTGATTCCACTTCAAAAGATGTTGGTGCTTATTTAGAAGAGGTCGATGATGCATAATTACTATGATAATCAAGAATCTCGACCGTTGCTTGCTCTTGTGCAAGACTATCAAGAGTGGGAGACTCTTGTTTTCTATGAACATCTACATGTCCATCCAAAGAAAGCATCTCATTGGTGGAATCTAGTGTCCTTGAAATTATGGAAGGATTGGAGAATGCTCATTAATTCATGATAATTCTTTGGGGATTTGATCTCTTCAGCATGACTTGTGGTTGAGAAAATATTAGTTAGAGTTTGGACATCATTATGTAGCTCATGACAATGTTGTGGGGAAATAGTATCTTGATCTTGACTTAGTTCAAAACAACTTCTATTATCCTCCAGACTATCTTCTTGACATGACCCTTAGGTAGATGATGTATCATTAATAGGAGCATCTTCACAATCTATAAGGTCTATGGATGGAGCATGAAAAGCTTCTTGTTTCCTTGGAACCTCCTCAATGTTGCCAATTATGGAGTCATACGAAGGGGTAATGTGGCTATCTGAAAGATACTTGATACTATTTTGATATGAAACATTGCTAGGCATTATTTTTTGATCTTCAATCTGCTTTAAGAATGTTTCTCGATGCTTGTTTGGTTCCTCTTCTTGTGATGGATGAGAAACATAAATGTGTGCTACCATGGTATCATGGGTATGGTTTATGTTATTAGAACTTGATGCCTTTCCCATATATTTTACTTTTCTATGATCATGCATAAGGATTTTATAGATTTGCAAGTCTTGATACCTAGATTTTTTATCAACCTCAAGGTCTCCTTGTTGAATAAGATCTTGAATAAGTTGTTTGAGTTTAAAACAACTTTGTGTATTATGACCTTTGTATCAATGAAATTTACAAAAAATGATATTCTCTATAGCTAGGAGGTTTGATTTATGACTCTTGATAGCTTGAGAAATTTGGGAGTCTGATAAGGTTAGCTTGTATCAACTTCTTCAAAACTACGTCCATGGGTTCCCCTAAGGGAGTGAATTATCGTTTAGGTGCATTGTTTATTTTTCTTTGTGGTTCCCTTTGAGTATTTGCAACATTAATCATTGATTGATTATTTTGTGGTTGTATGTTTATTTGTTGTGTATTTTTTCATGTGTTCCTTGGTTGGATATTTGTTTGTGGTGGGGCACTTGTGACCATTTTCACATCAACAACACCATCATTAGTGACATTTTATTTTGTTCTAAAAGTAAGGCTTGTCATTATAGCTAGATGATGGTTGATTATCCCTATATGTTGGCATGTGACCTTGTGCTATGAGGGATCTCTCAATATTGAAAGCCTTAGGGACAAGTTGATCATATGTCATGACACATTACATTTTTAATTGGAAGGATAAATCTCCCTCAAGGTTTACAATAATGGTTCCTTTAAATGTTCTTTAGGCATAGACCATTTTCTCATACTGGCTCTATATCTCCATCATTGTAGGAAGGTTGCAAATGATTCTCCTTTGGCTTGTTTTAGGTCATAAAATTCCTCCAAGCTTACATCCATATCTAGATTTAACAAGAAGTGATCTATAAATAAATTTACAATGTCTTGGAACTTTTGGATTTTGGGAGGTAAATGGGAGAACCAGTCGATTATGGGGCCAACCAAGCTTCGTGGAAAGAGCCACATTAGATAGGAATCATTGTAAGCTACTTCCATGCATGATACATAGAACTCTCTAACATGGTCCTCGAGATTCCCTTTTCCTTTGTAGTTTTCAAACTTTGATATCTCAAATCCTGGTGGGAATGGGGCCATGGCAATGTTCCTATCAAAGAGGTAGGGGCACAAGTCACATTGGACATATGATTTTTTCATCTTTCTTGCTTGAATTTCTTGTATTTGTTGTGAGAGTATTTTAACTTGTGAGGAAATATTGTTTTGTAGATTGGGTGGTGGAACATACATGTTTTGAGGTGGCATGGTTGATGAGTTGAATATGTTATGTGGTGTATATGGGGCGTTGGATTTTTGCATGAATGATGGGGTGGCGTATGCTCCTTGCATGTTGGGATTCAAGGCATTTTGTTGCATTTTTGTGTAGGGTTGTTGGAAACCTTGTTGTTACGCAAGCAACACTTTTTGATATGCATGTTGTTGTTGTGGCAACAACACTTGTTGTTGGGATTGTTGTTGTTGTTGTTGTGCTTGGTATTTTTGTAGGGCTTGTTGATAGGCTTGTTTTTTGTAAGGCTTGTGCTTGTACTAATTTTTTTGCTTGTTTTTATTGCAAGGCTTGCACTTGCGCTTATGCTTATGTTGCTTGCAACATGATGTTATATTGATTTTCCATGTTTGGATTGTGAGGTAGGGCTGGTGGATTTTGGTGAATGGTGTGAGATGGTGTGATGAGAGGTTGTTGGGGTGGTTGTTGTGTGATGAGAGGTTATTGGTGTGGTTGTTGTGTAATGAGAGGTTGGGTGATAGATGGTCAATTTAGGTTTGATGTGTTCAATTCTTGTGAGATTTGACTTTGGGATGCTTGAGATGTCATTGATGGTGTGATTAATGGTTAGGATATTTGAGATGATGCCACTTGGTGTTGTGATGTTAGTGGCATGTTTGGATTTGGATTGGGTGTGATGGATGAATTGATTTGATTCATGTTTGGTGGATTGATTTAATTTTTTTAATTTGGTGGATTGATTTGATTTAATTGATTGGGAGTCAATGTGCTTGATGAAGTGATTTGTCTTAGACCTTGGATCAATGTGGGTGATGGAGTTATTATAGAGACTAGTGAATATGTTTGTGATGTGTGTCCTTGTATGAGTGAAGATGAAGCATCTAGGTTTCCCACGTACAAATAGATCCACTTGACCTTGTGGAACATTAGGAGCATAACCTTGTGCATCAAGGGTATAGGATGGTGTGGCATGAAAAGTGGATGATGTGTTTATTTCATGGAAGATGAGTGGTATGTATGGATGTTTAGGGTCTTGTGGGATGGTGTTGGTGTTTGAGATACTCAAGATTGCGTTAGCCTCCAAGTTTTGGTTATTGATGAGTGAGTGCCCTAGTAGTGCTAGAAGTAATAAACTCCCTTTTGTGGTCACGGGTTGACTGGTGTATGTGATGATGATGGTTGGGAAATGGGTTGGATGGCGTTTGGAAATGATGGTGTGAAAGATGTGTGGGGAATGGCACCCAAAGGTTGCTCAATGATGGTGCTCACATCAAATATAGAATGGAGTTTAGCCCCTTCTTTTGCTAACTCCAACATGTATTGGGTGGGTTTCAATTTCATTACGGTATTGACAAGATTTTGGGTGTTGGTATCTTGTATCAACTCAAGCAACTCATCATGGGTCATCTCTTTCAAATTGTTTGTAACATACTCTACTTGACATCCTCCCTCTTGAGAATCTTGAGGTGGTTGAGGGAGATTAGGTAGAGGTTTTGTAGATGCCCTTGAGTCAAATTCGGTGTGGATTAGGTCACTCATGGTAGATGTTTCCTTGTTTTGTTCCATGCTCTTCTTGTGTTGTGATTTTTTTTGGACCATAAATTGGAGATCAACGTAGGAGTATATGTGATGGATTTTGGTATTGTTTTTGAATTATTTGGTTGATCTAAATTTAGGTACAAAAAGAACCTCTAGGATGTTTTAGGATCAAATGATGATGGTATGAAATATGAAGGGGTGAATGATATGGGTGTTTGAAATTTAAGAAATTTGGTCAATATTAGACTTAGGGTTTGATTTTAGTGCTAGGATTTGGATAATGAACTTGTAAATCCCAAGATCCAAACTTGTGATCTTTGGATAAACTTGTTCAAATGGTTTTCTAATTTAACTAAATGTGTGAGAAAGGATGCATTCCCACACACCTAACTAAACAAGGTGATTTTGATTCAGTTTAAATGATTTACCCAAGTCTAGAATAATGATGCTTCCAAAGCTCTAAAAGTTGTTTGTGGGATGGAATGATAAATGCTTTTGGGATGGATGAAATGATTGTTTTGACCCTAAATGAACCTAAAAAAAAGGACTTTGTTTACAAGACCACGATAGTGAAGAACATGCTTTACCCTATGAGTAACTCAAACCCAAAAGATCAATGTTCTGAAGACCATAAGACAAAAGATAAAAAACACATGTGTGAGGTTCAATTGTTTTAATCTTTGATTAATGAATTTCTTTTACCACATCCACTTTTCTTGCTTAAGTTTCAAACTAAATGTCTACAACTTTGAACATCTTTCATCCCATGTGGAAATCAAGAGGCTAAAGCTATAGTTCCTTATGTTAACTTTGTGATTATGTGAATTTAGATATAAGTCCAAATATTTAGAACCCTCTAAAGATAAAATCCTTAGGGACAAGCACCAATATTTGACTTTTCAAATGTATTCACATCAAATCCAAATGGTTTGAAATCTCAATGATTGTTCAATGTTTTTTTTTCTTGTTTTGGAACCAAGCAATGTGTTTTGATAGATCAAAGACAATATTTACAACCTAGAAAAAGGTATGTATCTTTGACAATGGGCTTACCTCATGCCACAAAGGGATGATTTCACATGTAATTAATAGAAGATTGAGGAGGTATGTTAAGAATGAACTCTTAACCTCCATGCCTCAACCAAAAATCGGACTTGATAAGTAACTTCTTGGAAGTAAATTCCAATGCACCATTCTCAAGGAACATTTCAAAATTGGACTTCGTTGGCCTCTACATGAGGGGGTTTTTTATGACAACAAATTGTGAACACTCGTCGTTTACTACCATTTGCTGGCCACTTAAGGCTCTTCAATCATTCCCTTCCAATTAAGGAGAGGGATTAGGTGTAGTACATTGTCGCCTCAGGATTTAAGCTACTTTCTTGTGATTTTGAAACCTTTGATATAGCCCACTAGTAAACGTGCTTCAAGACCTTACTATGAGTTCTCCATTATGGGATGTGTCTCATAGAAAGAACTCTCTTAATGGGTGACTCAAAAACAAAAAGAAACCCAAAGTATTTCTCATCACCCAAAATCACACGAAGCACAAGGGGAGAGGATACACATTAAAAGTTTCCACAAACAAAATAACTCACACAAATCACTTGTTCTTTTTAGCCTTAAAAGTAATGATGAGTTATTTTTAAGCACCAAACTAAGTGTGAAGTTATTTTGTTCAATTTTACCCAAGATAGCAATGACTAGTAAGTTTGAAGGGTTCAATTTTAAACCAACTTTGAAAATATTGCAATGGCTAATTTTAAAGCCCAATTGAAAGCCAGTGACCTAAAATAGAAAGGAAAACAATACCATATGCTCTAAGGCACTATTATAATAAGTATTAAATTATTTTCAACTTCAATGCCCCATTCTCCACCAAAATCTACAAAGGTGGCTCTAGATCAACAAAGACGATGTGTTAACAATAGCGACACTTTGGTGAACATCAAAGGTGACGCTCTGCTATGAACATTGAGCTCAAAGGCAGTGCTATAATGACAAAGGCAAAATTATAACATAAATGATGCTCTGGTGAAAACCTGCAAATCCACAGAAAATAAAGAGGTCAAAAGTGGTGTTTTAGAAAAGGTGAGACAATAATGAAAAGACAAAAGCAATCAAAGGCGTCAAAAGCAACTCCTTATCACAATAGCGTCTCTATTTGCGAAAGTGGAACTTTATTCTCTTGCAATAGCGGTGTGATATACAATAGTGGTGCTCAGGTTATGTCAAGAGTGACACCATTTTCTGAAGCCTACAAAATGTGAATTCTATGCAAATTGTTCAAAAGTTTAAATGGTTAGCCCTCCTTATAGCACCAAAATGTGAATGCAAATGCGTACCTAGTTAATCATGAACAAACACAAGAGTATTAGTAAATTAAATAAGCATAAATAACATTCCTTATAAGATTATTAAGAATGGTAAGAAATGGAAGCAAAGAATATACAAACATAAAAGAACATGAAATATACTAATAAAACCAATCTAACCTACTCAAACCTCATCCCATAAGGGGATTGTTGTCACTTTGATGTGGAAAGTGGCCCTTTCCCAATCCCTTGTGGACAAGCTCCAAGATGTTGATGCAAAGTGATGAAATTGATGCACTAAGATAGTAATTTCAAGCTAAAATGATGAAGAAGTCATGTGATTATGGATGAAAATGTGTAGAGTAACAATGCACTCAAAACTGGATCTATTATTCATAGAGAAGCCATTTATTTATAGGACTCAAGGATTGGAAGAAGAAGTGAAATTGGATAATGTGGGACTAAAATGAGGATCAATAGCCTTGTGACAAGTGTCACAAGGCTAATGAAAGCAATAGGAATATGTGCTCATACATGTGTGAGCACATTTTGGGAAGAGGGATGTGTAAGAGGAGTTAAGGCTTAGGTGGCTTGTCTAAGAGGGGTGTAAGAGAGAATTTAAGGAATGTGGTTGAGAATGTAAGGGAATGTTGGTGAGGATGTAAGAGAGGTAAATGCCCTTGTAAGAGACAAGATGGCATGTAAGAGGAATTGAATGTCTTTGGAAGAGGCATTAAAGGTATTTGTAAGAGGATTTTAAAGCCTTTGGGGGGAAATTCAACAAGTGGGTTGTTGAGAGAATATTCCCATGGAATTTTCATTTGTGAGAAAAAAAGTCTATTTATTTAATTAGAAGAAATTAATTTCATGTGCAAGGGGGGTTAATAAACCATAGGTTTATTTAACCGGGGTGTAGTTAAAAGCTAGAGGATTTGTTAATGAACATTAACAAGTAGTTTAAGGTTAAGTACTCTGAAATTAATTAATCTTAGGTAGGTTAGGGGTTTGTGACATTTAACTAAATAGTTGGATTTATTTAATTAAATGAGAAGACATAGGGGTTTTAATTAAATAGTTTGATTTAATTAATTAGATGAGATGAAAATTAGTGAGAAGGGGATGAATTAACCTAATAAATTTAATTATTTGATTAATAGGAGAAAGTGATGAATTTAATTTAAATAATATAGATTATTTAATCAAATGGTTAGAACAAAGCTGATTTAGGAAGAAATGATGTTAGTAATCATATTCAGATGCGTAATACCGATTAGGACTATTTAAGTGTCTACAAGAATAAGTCCAGTCCTTATATTTGTGGATGTTTAGAGTTCATAATAATTAGACTGTCTGAATCATGTATATATGGTAGATCTTGTATTATTAGAACATAATGTTATTAGGGGTCATACCCTTATAATATTTATATAATATTCTAATATAAGGTTATAAAACCTTATATATTATATGCTTATTAAGCATATCCCATTTGAAATAGTTATAGTCTAATAACTATTAGATTATTAATTATTTATGAATGGTGGTTGTCGAATAGGTGTGACTAATACCTCTTCAGGTATTATGCCACCATTTCTCCTATATTTAAGGAGGTTCTCTCTCATTTGAGAGATAAAATTTGGAGATTATATAGTGAACTATATCACTATGCACACAAGGTATTATTGATCATTTGGAAGTATGGAGAAGTGCTCCTCATGTTCGGTCTATGTTATAATAAACCATTATTGTAAGTGTTTTCATAAAACATGATGTTGGGTTTTTTACTTGAAGGGTTTTCCCCATGTATATCTTGTGTAATGTATAAAATCTATGCTTGTATGATTCTCATTTTATTTATTTTATATCTTGTTTATAATGATTAATATCCTCGGATCCTAATTTTTAATATGGTATCAAAGACAATTTGGTTGTGCTAATCATTTACTACATGTAAATTTAATTTATTTAATTATTTTCTTAAATTACTTATATTATCATGTTTTTGGCTAGGTTAACATAAATGCTTTGGAGATTTGTGAAAATTATAGGTTCATTTAATAAAGCTTGGAATACATTTTCACCTCCTTAGGTAAATTATATGATATTATTTAAGTATGATTCATTCCGATGAGGTTGGATTTCATTTCAAAAGCTTCAAGTACATATAATATGGTAACATGTGATGTTTATCTTTTCTATATTATAATCTAATTAATTCTAAATTATTTTATTATGATATAATCTCAATATTCCTATAACTAAATAAAAAACCTTGAATCTTGAATTCTTTGTAGGATGTAAGCAATAATTTGGTCTTCCAATAAAATTAAGTTACCTTATATAAGCTCATAGTTTAATTGCAAAATATAGATAATTTGTGTCAAAATTGATAAAATGTCTAGGTGATTTTAGATAAAATTGAGTTTCAATAATATTAATTTTGTTAAGATATAAATAAAATTGTCTTGAGGCAAGATTTCAAAGTTCCTACATAAATTTACATCCCCACCTTGAAAGTTTACATAGATTACAAAGGATAAGAATTCAACCTTTGCATACACATTCACATAATGACATCATGATCCCTAAATCACATTAGTAAAATCTAAAAATAGTTCATTTAATACTTAAAATTATGAAAGAAAACTATTTACAACTTATTTAAAATATGACACTAGAATCTAAATTTGAAAAATTGTAACTATCCAAAGAGGCATCTCTCTTCTTAAAAAAGCAAAATCTATCTTTTATTGAAAAATCACCTCCTTTATTTTAAAATTATGCCTCATCTTTAAAGATGTTTTAAATAGCTATTGTAATCATAAACAATCTTACACAAAGAAACATTGAGAGAGAAAAAACTCACACAGTCAAATTCAGAAGTTTCTTGCTCTATCGATAATCTTAATTTAAGTTGAGATGCGTAGAATTATATATTCCTTAACTGATTTTGGTGTAAAGGCAAACTATAGTCTTTGTATGGAAGTAAAAATTAATTAGTAGCATCCTATGGATTAACTCTTTATCGGATCATATAGAGCAATATCTTTGAGGCCTTCTATCAAACAATTCATGTGTCTTGTCTATATTTCCATATTTTGGATACATGTCTACAAGGGCAGTTGCAACTACAATATGTAACAAAATCTTTGGTATGTTACAACCATCACATGACATGACAATCTATCTTCCTTAATTTTGTTAAAACTTTAGCATCAATCATAATTGACTACTAGATAGAGTTGTATTGCAGATATTCCATGGCAATTGTTATGTTAATAATGTCTAGTCTTTGTTTTCAATCTTAATTTAAAATCATATTTTTGGAAAAGAAATGCTTTTTTAAGCTTCATTTGACATAAATTAAAAATCTAAAGTATTCAATTCAAGATTTGAACATCAGCGAGATTGTGGGTTAAAATTCTTATCCCTTAAACATTCTATATTCAACATTGAAAATCTTATAAGCTTTTTTAATGTACAAATTATAAACATTCATATCTTTCTATCTATTTGATCTTAGAATTTAATTAATCTTATGTTACATGTCAAATCCAAATGAAATATGTTCTAACATACACTAACAAAATAAATGTAATTAAAATAGACAATATATATAAACATAATCAAATTAATATATTAAAAGTTATATTTTATATATTGAAATTTTTCATGATAAGTCATCTCTTTATTTCATCTTGTCACTAAAAAAATCCACTTTTTTGTCACTAATTAGTGATTTACATTTGGCATGTGCATTTTTTTAAAACAAGAAATGTTATCTCTTCCATTATTGTGAGAGAGGGGGACCATCCACAGCAAGGCCCCAGGTCACGAAAGGCCAAGAGGAGAAAGGATCCCCTACCCACCTCAACTTAAAGGGTAGTTAGGATGAAGAGGATGAGAATGATGAGGACTATGTGTCCTTCAATCACCCTACAATCCCGAAATTTGGTAGGAGGCTAAGCAAGCTAACCTTTAGAGTCAAACTCATGTCTCAGGTAGCTCTCTATCTGAAGAAGAAAGTGCGGTTTTGAGATGACTATGTGGCACGCTGGTGTCTCATAGGTGCGTAGGCATCCGTACGACCAGAGAACCGAAAAGACAAGATTCTAACTCGAGAAAGGGGACTATCAGCCTAGTCTAGAGATGTTTAAAGCAATAGAATGAGATTAAGATGAGAGAAAAGAAAATACAAATGTGATAAAGGAAATATACTACCACCAAGGTAATGAAGATGATCTCGTAGAATGCTCTCCTCGCTAGCTTGCTCTGAGCTCTATCCACCTGCACACAAGGAAGGGAGAAGTTGTTGGGCTGTATAGGGGCCTACCTCAGTTACACCCCCGTCTTGGTGTTTCCACCTCCACGAGAAACCAAGTTTGGAATAGTAGAAATAATGATAAAGGAAATGAACCACAAGCTAAGTAAACACAAAACACTACAAGCAGTATGTGCTTACCCAATAAAAAGCAAAAGGATAGATTAGAGGAGCTTACCGCCTCCGTCCAAAGTGCTCAAGGCTTGTGGAGGAGTGAATGAGAGGGACTCAAGCCTCTATTTCCATGGTGTATGTTATGTGCTCACCTTGATGGAGTGGTAGATTGCTGCAAATGGAGTGAAAAATGCTGCTACAAAGCTTGAAAATGGATGAAATTGGTGGAGAAAGTGATTCAAGATCTTGCCAAACTCTATCCAAACTTCTGTTGAAGAGGGCAATGAATGAGAGAGTGAAGATTATGAAGAGATGGATGAAAAACAACCATATTCGGGTCGGCCAACCGAAGAGGGACGCTACTCTTTGACTTCCAATCGAAAGTGTAACGTCTCTGCAGTCTCTAGCTGCAAGAATCTGCTAGGGACGTAAGTGAGCCACGTGAATGTCTGCGCGCCGCGTAGACATCTCCAGTAGAAATGCCCCCACCGACACACAAAATAGGCACCAAGTGGATGCAAGCAGCGGGCTTAAGTTGAATTAAACCTCCGCTCTTGATTTTTCTAAAGTGTTAAGGGTCAAAATGAGATTTGCATTAGGGGTGCAAATTCATGTTGATACAATTACTATGCCACTAATTTTTAATTTATAAACCAAGCCAAAGAATTAATAATTATTAAAGTAGGGTCATTTCTTAGTTAATTATATTATATGATGAATTGAATAAGGTCATTTTTTTATATACCAAGTATGGGCGCAATCAATAAAATTAGTTAACAACTTTTCTTTATTTCAAACAACAATGAATAAGGTTCAAAATGGATTGTTGTTGCATAACTGCTTTTCTAGTGGTCTCGGTGTATCTAAGATGGATCTAGGATCTTGTATATAGTATTTTGTTTCTCCTATGACTTAATTGTTAGTTTTTGTATCCTTCCACGATAACACAAAGTTCCTTCAAATTTATGTACAAGAGTAATATATATGAACAATAAGAATTTCTTCTATATTATTTCTATATCTCTTCTATAAACACTCATCTAGCTCATATGATGCTCTCTCAATATCACTATTAAAGCCTTATGAGAGAAAATCTATACAAGGATCAATTATTTTTTGATGCACAACAAGTTACTATTGTCATAGCATTGACTTAGAAATTTTCTCAATTATTTATAATCTTGCATGAAAGAAATTTCAATCAGTAAATTTCTTATGTATCATATGCAATAAAAGTCCATATTACTTATAAAAAAGCTCCATTATGGTGGTTACACATATATCTAATAAAGATCATAATTAAATTTGCAAGGCTCTAACTTTCTTATAAAACCATCCATGCACCAAGAGGAGAAACTCTTATTAATAAGTTATATGGTGCTCTTGGTAAGATATTATGTATTTTATATAATTTATTGGTGCAAACCTTATAAGATTTTTTGCCTCATACTTATAACTAAGTATCAAAAATTTATTTGTACTAAATCTAATATAATACCATGAAAAAATTTGGACCCTAAAATACATAGGTGGTCTTCACAACCATCTAAGAAGGTCATCATATTTCTCAATTAATTCTCATTCTTGTTATATATTTAAATGAAAAAAATTATTCCCTTTTTCAAGACATAAGGATGACAAGGTGAATGCAAAATTAAGGGGAAAATGTTTCAAATTCTTATACATCCATATAAAAATTAGAATGGTATAAACTTTAAAATCATCTTTTGGCTACTATATCTTCTTTTTTGAGTGTTAATTTAGCTCACATTTTTATGATCTTCAAGTATCCTCTAAAAATATTAAGTGTAAATAACCTACTTATAATGGATGGCTATCAGCCTCATAAATTGTCTGAGGAACAAGCTTGGAAAGGATAGCTCACCCGTTGCTTAAATTTTTATGGATCATTACTATATGATTAGTAGCATAATTTTTTCCTTGAAAGAAAAATAACAAATTATTCATAATTTTTTCATGAAAATCTCCCATGACCTCCTTGCTAATGATCATTAGACTATTTTCTTGATTTATGTGCAATACTTAATGCTCATTGGCAATTGACAAATGCATTTTTTTCTAAACCAAGAATCTAATTTATTTGATTATTATATTACTAACTATGCTGGTGATTCCATTTACTAAAAATCTACCATGGATCATGTCTTTAAAATAAATGGTGCAAGCACTCTTACATGGATGGTGTAATACTTTTAAGAAAGCTATATTCTATGATTTTTAAATCATAGCTTACAATACAAAAGTGACACTTGAAGAATTAATGTGGCTTTGAAGATTTATGGAAGAGCTTTAATTGGATACTTGTAAAAGTACCGCTTTACTATATGATAAATGGGGTTATTTTACTCTTACCAAAGAGAGAAAAGAACATTGAAAATCATGGGCACCTCAGTCAAGTGAAAATATTCCATTTTAAAATTTCTCTCCAATTTATTTAAGTGAAATTACTCCATCATAAAAGTTATCTCCAATTCTATTCAAGTGAAAGGATGATATAAAAGATAAAGAGATTGGAATCTTCACTATCACTTATCAAAATCTCAGTTTAGTGAAAAATTCTCCAAAATCAAATCAATGCTTGGCCATAAGTGATGCCATTGAGGGGGAGTGTGCACGCCAATGACACAACCTAGTGGCTAAATCCTAGATGTAAGTCCTTCTGGCATAAGTAAGTCCTTCTAGGGATATACCTTAACAAGTATTGATATCAAATAAAATAAGAAATTAACATATTGATATCCAAACCCAACCTATTGATTTTTCCTTGAGACTATCAATAAACCAAGAATGAATAGCTACCTCAAAACCCTTATATAGCTTATATGATTGTGCAAGAATGAACCACATGAAAGATATCTAATGAATGTTTACTTAAGAATGATTCCTTTGTTATTATGATGGTCATGGATGCATAAAGAGTGACTCTAAAATACTTTTTTTTTTTTTGAATGATTTGAGATTCGTAAAAGGGTTACAAACTGATGCCTACCTAATTGGGCAACAAAGTCACAATTCATAGAGAAGAGAACAAGATAAAATCAGGGAACATGGAGCTATGTATTTTCATACAATACATATAATGAAATTTGTAACATAGCTAACTTATTGATCTAGCAAAGAATTGCATTGTTATCTACTGAAATTGCACCCTGACTAAGTTGCAAGATCTAACTTGTTAAGATGCAGGACCTAGCATTTGAGAGAAACATGGGAAGACCTGTAAAGTTGTGGGTAACCTGTAAATAGAGTTCAACCTCTGGAGAAGGCCGACTTCCTATGGTGTCACCTAGAACTACTCATTTCTGAGGAAAAGGGAGAAAGATTACTTGAAACGAAATCTAACTCTACGTTTGTGATACACCAAATTTATAAGGACTATGGAACTCAGACTTGCATAACACTTATTTGCAATGATAGAAAATGAACTTGCACTACTTATTAGGGTGAGTGCACCAATCTGTGACACAATTTTGGCTCTTAAGATGCCATTTTTTTTTCTAAAATCAGCAAAATCTGATTTGCACAAGAAAATGAAAATAGTTACACTCAAAATTTCAAGATGCAGCAAGAACAAAAGTTGAAGTGCTCTAAGTCTAGTTTCTAAGCTACTATTTTTTTTTTTAAATAATGAAGATTAAGGGTCTCAAAAAGGGGGGTCCAAAATAGGTCATGTTTTTATAAAAGAAAATAGCATAGCGCCTGAGGGCTCCCCCCTTTTTGATTAACTTTGTTTTAGAATTTCAAAAATCCCAATGGTGAGAAATTAGCTAACACCATGTAGTTTATCTTCATTCTTTTGGATTTTTTTTTTAATGAATATATAATATTTTATGAATTTTGAAAGTTGACACATCCTAAAAAGCTGAAATTTGAGTGTGCTCCCTACTAAATTTTTTGAAAACTAATCGAAAATTGATTTTTTTTCATCATGTGTAGAATGGAGTCTAGTTTCAAAAAATATAATTTGTTTCACATTTCGATGAACAAGTAAAAATTTATCCTAAAACTAGCACATGTTGGTTTTTGACCAAAAAAGTAGGCATTTTCAAAAGGAGTCATGGATCAAAACCTTAACTAAATCAAAATGAAATTTTTTTATATATTTACATAGCTAAGAGAGAGGTTAATGCTATCATGTTTTTTTATATAGTTGCATTGAAAGATGTGCAAATGAGACGAGGAGCACAAACAAAAATATGAGGAAATTTGGAAAATCATGTCAATTAACACATCCCAAGTAGGTCATTTGGCGAGCGCTAAATTTGGCGCTCGACAAATGGCACATCACATTTGGCGAGCGCCAAATTTGGCATGCACCAAATGTGATCTGTCATTTGGCAAGCGCCAAATTTGGCACTCACCAAATTACCTACTTTGCAAAAAAAACTAAATTTCCCCTCTCTGCTCGACAACTTTGATAATGCTTAGAGTGCATAGTTTATGATTGTAGATGGATAGTTGAGGATTTACCTTTCATATGCTCTCTAACTCATTACCCTAATTGGATAACTCTTTATCCCTCTAAAGTCTCTCTCTCTAAAGTCTCACTCCCTCCCACATGACCTAGACTACTCTCTCAGTCCAATCCCCTCTCTCAAGTCTCTTTCCCTCCCATATAGGTACCTAAATAAATCTATCTCACTCCAACTCCCTTTATCACTCTCCCTCTCTCTCTCTCCCTCTTTGGTCCTTTTGTCTCTCTCACTCCATCTCCCTCTCTTAGGGTTTTATCTTTCTCTCTATGTATCTCTCTCTCAAGTCTCTCCCTCCTACCCCCTCTCCCTCTCTTAGGTATGTCACTCACTCCCTCTATCTCTCTCCCATTACCTCTCTCTCACTCATTATCTTTCTCTCTATGTCTCTCTCTCTCAAGTCTCTCCCTCCTACCCCCTCTCCCTCTCTTAGGTATGTCACTCACTCCCTCTATCTCTCTCCCATTACCTCTCTCTCACTCACTCTATCTCTCTCCCTCTCTCACTCTCTCTCGGGTATCTCCATCCCCCCTCTCTCTCTCACACACACACTCTCTCCCACTCTCTCCCACTCTTTATCTCTCCCTCTCTCTCAGGTCTCTCCCTCCCATCCCCTCTCCCTCTCTCTCTCTCAAGTATCTTCATCCTACCCCCTCTCCCTCTCTCTCTTTTTTAAGTCTCCCCCTCCTACCCCCACTCCCTCTCACAGTCACTGCCTGTATCTCTCTTCCACTCCCTCCCTATCTCACTCCCTCTATCTCTCTCCCTCTACCTCTCCATCTCTCTCAATTCCCTCCCTCTCTCTCTCAAGTCCCTCTCTCTCTCTCATGCCCTCTATCTCTTTTCCTCTCCCTCTCTCTCAAGTGTCTCCCTCCCACCCCCTCCCCCCCTCACTCTGAAGTCTCTCCCTTATACCCCCTCTCCCTTTTTCAAGTCTCTCTTTGTCTCTCTCACTCACTCCCTCTATCTCTCTCCCTCTCTCTCAGGTATCTCCCTCCCACCCCCTCCCACTCTCTATCTCTCCCTCTATCCCAGGTATCTCCCCCACCCCCCTCTCTCTCTATCTCTCTCGCACTCCCTCCATCTCTCTCCAATCCCTCTCTCACTCCTTGTATCTCTCCCATACCTCTATCTCCCACTCCCTTTCTCTCCTACTCTCTTAGGTCTCTCCTTCCCACACCCTCTCTCCCACTTTGTCTCCCTCTCCTTCTCTCTCAAGTTTCTCCCTCCCACCCTCTCTCCCTCTCCCTCTCTCTCTCGGGTCTCTCCCTCCCACTCCCTCTCCCTCTTTCCATCTCTCAAGTATCTCTATCCTAACCCCTCTCCTTCTCTCTCTTTGTCAAGTCTCCCCCTCCTACCCTCTCTCCCTCTCACAGTCACTTTGTCTATCTCTCTTCCACTCTCTCCCTCTCTCACTCCCTCCCTCTCTCTCCCTCTCCCTCTCACTCTCTCTCATGTATGCCCCTCACACCACCTCTCCCTCTCTCTCTATTTCAAGTAGAGGGTTTAGGGTTTGGGGTTTAGGGATTAAGGGTTAAGGGTAGAGGGTTTAGGGTTTAGGGATTACAATTTATGGTTTAAGGGTAGAGGGTTTAAGGGTTTAGGGTTTAACCTAGTTAAGGGTAGAGGGTAGAGGGTTGAGGGTTGAGGGTTGAGGGCTTAGGGTTTAGGGTTTAGGGTTTAAGGGTTGAGGGTTGAGGGTAGAGGGTTTAGGGTTTTATAGATTAAGGGTTAAGGGTAGAGGGTTTAGGGTTTAGGGATTACAATTTACGGTTTAAGGGTAGATGGTGAAGAGTTGAGAGAGAGGGGGTGTTGAGGGTAGAGGGTTAAGGGTTAAGGGTTAAGGGTAAAGGGTAGAGGGTTTAGGGGTTTAGGGTTTATAGTTTAAGGGTAGAGGGTTTAAGGGTTTAGGTTTTAACTTGGTTAAGGGTTGAGGGTTGAAGGTTGAGGTTTTAAGGTTAGAGGGTAGAGGGTAGAGGGTAGAGGGTAGATATTTTACGGATTAAGGGTTAAGGGTAGAGGGTTTAGAGTTTAGGGATTATGATTTATGGTTTAAGGGTAGATGGAGTACGATTGAGAGAGAGGGGATTGTTGATGGTAGAGGGTAGAGGGGTTGAGGGATTAAGAGGGTATAGGGGTTGAGGGATTAGGGTTTAAGGGTAGAGGGTAGAGGGTTTACGGTTTATGGATTCAGGGTTAAGGGTAAAGGGTTTAGGGTTTAGGGATTACAATTTATGGTTTAAGGGTAGATGGTGTAAGGTTGAGAGAGAGGGGGGAGTTGAGGGTAGAGGGTAGAGGGGTTGAGAGATTAAGAGGGTATAGGGGTTGAGGGATTAGGGTTTAAGGGTTGAGGGTTGAAGGATTAAGAGGGTATAGGAGTTGAGGGATTAGGGTTTGAGGGTTGAGGGTTGAGGGATTAAGAGGGTATAGGGGTTGAGGGATTAGGGTTTAAGGGTTGAGGGTAGAGGGTAGAGGGTTTAGGGTTTATGGATTAAGGGTTAAGGGTAGAGGGTTAAAGGTTTAGGGATTACGATTTAGAGTTTAAGGGTAGATGGTGTAGGGTTGAGAGAGGGGGGGGGGTGTTGAGGGTAGAGGGTAGAGGGGTTGAGGGATTAAGAGGGTATAGGGGTTGAGGGATTAGGGTTTAAGGGTTGAGGGTTGAAGGATTAAGAGGGTATAGGGGTTGAGGGTTGAGGGTTGAGGGTTGAGGGTTGAGGGTTGAGGGTTGAGGGTTGAGGGATTAAGAGGGTAAATGGGTTGAGGGATTAGGGTTTAAGGGTTGATGGTTGAGGGTTGAGGGATTAAGACAATATAGGGATTGAGGGATTATAGTTTAAGGGTTAAGTGTTGAGGGTTGAGGGATTAAGAGGGTATAGGGATTGATGGATTAGGGTTGAAGGGTTGACGGATTAAGAGGGTATAGGGGTTGAGGGATTAGAGATTAAGGGTTGAGGGTTGAGGGATTAAGAGGGTATAGGGGTCGAGGGATTAGGGTTGATGGGTTGAGGGTTGAGGTTGAGGGATTAAAGAATTATAGGGGTTACAGGGATTGAGGTTTAGGGTTGAGGGTTGGCAGAGGGATTAAGGGGTAGGAGGAGGGTTGAGGGATTAGGGTTTAAGGGTTGAGGGTTAAGGCTTGAGGGATTAAGATTGTATAGGGGTTGAGGGATTAGGGTTTAAGGGTTGAGGGTTGAGGGTTGAGGGTTAAGGGTTGAGGGATTAAGAGGGTACAAGGTTTAAGGGTAGATATTTGAGGGTTGAAGGATTAAGAGGGTATGGAGGTTGAGGGATTAGGGTTTAAGGGTTAAGGGTTGAGGGTTGAGGGATTAAGAGGGTATAGGGGTTGAGGGATTAAGAGGGCATATGGGTTGAAGGATTAGGGTTTAAGGGTTGAGGGTTGAGTGATTAAGAGGGTATATGGGTTGAGGGATTAGGGTTTAAGGGTTGAGGGTTGAGGGATTAAGAGGGTATAGGGGTTGAGGGATTAGGGTTTAAGGGTAGAGAGTAGAGGGGTTGAGTGATTAAGAGGGTATAGGGGTTGAGGGATTCGGGTTTAGGGATTAAGGATTAAGGGTAGAGGGTTTAGGGTTTAGGGATTATGATTTACGATTTAAGGATAGATGGTGTAGGGTTGAGAGAGAGGGGGGGGTTGAGGGTAGAGGGTACATAGTTAAGGGTTTAGGGGTTTAGGGTTTAAGGGTTTAAGGGTTTAAGGGTTAATGGTATAGGGTTTACGGTTTAGGGGTCCCACTCCTTCTCTCTCCCAATCCCTCTCTTAGGTCTTCCCCCCCACTATAACTGAATAAATGTCTCCCTCTCAAGTCTCTCTCTCTCGGGTCTCACTCCCTCCCATGCTACCTAGACTAATTTGTGTCACTCCAATGCCCTCTCTCACAGTCCCTTTTTGTCAGGCCTCACTTACCTCCCACCCTACCTAGACGAATATATTTCACTCCAACCCCCTCTCCCACACTCTCTCTCTCTCTCTCTCTCTCTCTCTCTCTCTCTCTCTCTCTCTCTCTCTCTCCCCCTTTGGTCTTTTTGTATCTCTCAAGTCTCATCTCTCCCAACCCCTCTCCCATTGTCAAGTATTTCCCCCACTATAACTAGATAACTCTCTATCCTTCTTAAGTCTCTATCGCTCTTAGGTCTTATTCGCTACCACACTACCTAGACTAATCTCTCTCTATCTCAATTGTCACTCCCTTTCTCTCTATGGATTTTCTCCCTTTTAAAACAACACATTTGGCGCTCTCCAAATTTGGCAAGCGCCAAATATGCTTTACCTTGAAACGGTAAAATATGGGTTGACCCCGTGATTCAAGCCCACATGATTTTGTATATGTGTTTGGTTCAATGCTTTATCCGATTAAGAAATGCCTTTTTTTATGCAGTTGACTTCATGTTGTACCAATCTATGCTTGATCCATCACCTTTTTACCACCAATCTGCATGGTAGACAACGTAGAAGAAGAAATTTTGAAGTTTCTACATCATTTTACATTATATGAGGTAACACATTCATTTTGGTAATATTCAAATGTTTATATTTAGTATATTTGTTTGTTTTTGACAATATAAACGAAGTTTCTTTAATGATTTTATTAATAATAACAATTGGACATAGAATTCAACATTGAATTAGATGAGATTTGCATAAAAAAGTTTAATTTTTATGATTTTGAAGAACAAAAAAATGAAAAAAATGAAATTTACTTAACACAAATTTACTTATGAATTCTATTTGCATTTATTATATAGTAGTCCATTTCCAGCATGGCTAGTGGAATTCACTCTATTTCATTTTATTTTCAACTAGTTTGGAAAACTTTTATTTTCAACTAATTTGGAAAACCTAATAGCTTTCATCAATGTTAATACAAGTTTCCATTAATATTTTTGTTCCATAAAAAATTCACCTTCATCACATGTGCTTAGATAAATTCAAGTGAGTTGACATAGTTGTTAATGCAAGTTTCCATTCATTCATACCATTTACCTTTGTAATAAATAAAAAAATGGAAAATTTTTCTGCAATTGACAATGCTTATAGTGATTATCTTTCTAAGTTACCTCATTGCCAAAGAAATAGTGAATAATTATAAGATATAGCATCACAAACCCTTCTTTGAATTCATATTCTTCATGACTTCGTTGACAATCATAAATTTGGTTTTGAGAACAATAAACACAAGATTCTCTAGTTTTCATTTAGGTGGAAACAACTTATACCCTAGGTTTATGATGCAGAGCAGGGAAAAAAAACTTTCAACAATCACAATTAGATCAATTTCAAACAATCTTCAACCTCAAAAACCTCAATTCAATGCTCAACTGACCAATTCACATTCACTTCCTTGTAGCATTCACAACAGAGAAATTTTTTCATATATTATCATATCTTAGTCACTGGAACCCTCTCGAATGCATCTAAACACTGAACCCTTGCTTTAGGCCTTTCTATTCTTGAAACAAGGAGGGTTTATTCAAAATCAACATTCCAGGCCTCTAGTGCAAGAGCACCTTGTAAGCTCAATTTTGTCAAAAGGTCTTCTTTAGTGAGCATGGTCAAATTCTAGGATTTTAGTTAATTTTGAGTATTTTGTGTTCAATAAGGTCAATTAGACTATTTTATAATGTATTTGGAGCTAAGGGAGTTCAGTTATGTCATAGATTGCAATTTGGCAAAATATGGTCAGAAAAGTTGCTAAAAGATGCAAAAGTTGCAAAGTTAGGTGCATGCAAGTTTACGTAAGTTGAATGTTAGTTCTAGGTGTTCATTTATGTTTTTATGAGTCCATAAATGTGAGGAGAACCTCAAGGAATAGGTGAAAGTATGGAAAAAATGAAGAAGATCAAGAAGTATTCCCTGTTTTTAGTGTAAAATTCTGAGTTTTGACTGGTAAATATGTGGTTCAAGGTCTAAAAGCTATGGGAAATGTTAAAGGCATGTATTACCTTTCATTTATAGTTTTTTTGATTGAATTTCATGAAGGTTTGTGAGTTTTATGATCATTTTGGTGCTAACGAGTATGAAACCCTGTTTTGGGGTTTTGAACACTAAAGAATGCATGTATGAACTTTTCCTTTGATGGATACCTCTAGACCTTAGTGAAATTAAGGCTCAAAGGTTTTTTTCCATGTTTAATTAGAATTCAAGAATTGAAGAGCTGATGGAAGTGTTTTGTGAGTTGTTGTCCTAGTTGATTTCTTGTGTCTTGACCAAAAATCGAGGTTTCAAGTACTTGGGTTTGAGGAAATAACAGTGTTAAAGGTTGAGAGTAAATTTGTAGAACATGTGAAGGCTATTTTTAAATTTTTCCAAGTATTGGTTGGGTGTGGTGTGTTGAGAAAGTCCGGGTTTCAATAAACCCCTAGGGGAAACCTAGTTTGAAATAACTTAGAGTGAGGGTTTGAAGGTTGGTACCCTATTGAACATTCTAGTCCCTAAAATAGGTGGAATCTAAGGTTTGAAAACCTAACAAAATATTTTCCATGGAGATCAAGAGCTTTGAAGGTGTTTGAAGGTGATAAAAATGCATTCTTGCTACAAAATTGTCAATATTTGAATTTGTAGCCTTTTGAAGGCAAATCCTTGAATTTGGATGTAAATGTGCAAGAATGAGGTATAAAAGGTTGTAATAGGGTGAATTAAAGGTGTTTGAGTGATTTAGGAGTCCTTAGGTTTCAAACTTAAAAAGTAGAAATATTCATGGAATGTTGTCATGTGTAAAAGGTCTAAAATGCAACTTAATGAAGATTAGAAGGTCTTAATGATTAAAAATAAGTTATGGAATTGGAGGGACTTGGAATGAAATAAAAATATGTATAATAACCTTCAATTCCTTGAAGGAGAGGTTGTTGGTTGATTTGTAACCCATTTTTGATCAAGAAGAACGTTATTTTCCAGAAATAAACTGGTTTCTCTCACTTTTCTTGTTGTTGTGTGGATTGTACGAACTATAAGATGATCTGAAACTGGTTGGATGTTGTATATTAATGAATTATCTTTCATTTTTACCTATTTATAAGTTCTAAATCTTTGTATAGCAAAAGTTATCTTATTTTTGTTGCTGCTACCTACTTTCACAATGTTCTTGGATTGAAGGGTTTCATGATGTAATTCGACCCATTCCACTTTGTGTGCCTATTGTAACTTGTGCAATGGCTCCTCTAACTTGTAAAATACTTTCCTAACCTATTTATAATGTTGCAGGGTCAAGGTTGGGTGTTTGGGATGATGTTCTAGGATTGTAGCAGGGTATTTTCATGGTGAAAATGAGGGCTTCAAGTGGTGTTTTGACAAATTGTGGGAAGGATTGTCCATGTAATGTATTATTCACCATGTACAGGGTCTAGTAAGTGTGTTTGGTGCTTTGTATGGGTCTAGAAGGTCAGGGAGATAGGATTTTCATTAAAACCCCAAGTATTTTGCTTGAAATTGAGGGTTTGGTGTATTAGGGGTCTAGAGGTCTTCAACCTGGAAATAAATCAGGAAATTGGAGGTTTTGACACATAACATACTACTTTTTGAGAATTTTGAGTGAAAATATAATGTTTAAAAGGTACTCTCTTTGTAAATTAGGCCAATTGAATAGCCTTTTCCAAGGTGGGTCTATTGGAAATCAATGTTGGTCCAAAGGAGTTGATCTTGGGGTTTACCTATGTTTTATAACTTGCAAATGGGTATCTTAATCATCCCTGATTTTGTCAAGTGTTTTGTAAAATATTGGTGAAAAGGCCCTTGAACTAGGTTACCTATGCTACAAGGGAAAGCTTGGTAGAAGTTGGGATTTTCAGTTGAACATCTAATTTTTCTTTGGAATCTGATTGATTCTCATTGATTTGGTGTATTGAATGGTTTCCACCCCACTCTGCATCAAAAATGGTGTTTCTTGGTAAGTTAAGTGATCAAGTTGTGTCTGGTTTATTATTTTAATCTTGTTAGATTCCTTAATAGGCTCATGGAAAGCCCTTATACCTTAGTGTGGATTGGAGTCCTTAGAAGCCTATTTCCTTTGATAAAATGCTTTGGTGTGTTTCATATTTAATGCAATGTAATCAGCGATATGAATATTTTCATAAAATGCATTACTTACTTTTATTCTATGTGTGTTTGTGGTTGTAGGTGTGTTTGTGAACATGTACCATTGAACATCATGCTGAGGAAATGAACGAAGCCTCTAACATCAGAAGAACGTGCAGTTAAAAATGAAAGGAGAAGAGAATGAAAAAATGTAGCTCGTGAAGTAAAGGAATTGCAGCCCATACAACCAAAAATTCCTGTGCAATCTAGGAGAGATGTCAAATTGGAAAAACAAAGGGAACGAATGAGGAAAGTTCATGGAAGGACAAGAATGGATACCGAAGTTGGGGGTACATCATCAACCATAGGTGAAGCTCAATGCACATCTCCAGTTGAAGACACATTGGAAACAACATGTGGTTTTCCAAGGACATCAGGAATCACATCTCCAATTGAAGACACACCATCAACAACATTGCATTTTAAAATTGCATTAGCAAACACATCTCTATTTGAAGGCACTCCACAAATGGCATCTCAAGTTGGAGGTACAACATCGTTTACATGTCAATCTCAAGGTATGTCATCAATTGCACCTCCGATTGAAGGTACACGATCTATCCTCGATGTTGTTGACCTTCCCAATATTGACACAAATTTATATTTGATAACTCCTCCCAGAGTTTTGCATAGAAAACCTACATTTTTTATTGATATTGATTCCAATGTTTTTAAATGGATGCCTAATAAGATTCTAAAATATACATGTCAAAGATATGCACAAAGGATATGGAGTTTTTTTTTTTTGCGAAGCTAAGTGAGGGTGGAAGATGCCAACTATTTGTTGAAATGATGAGGCAACTCAAATTTAGGCCCACCATGAAGGCTCTTGGGCTAAGAGTTTCGAATGAATCAAGTGAAAATTCCATTGTAAATAACTTTATGAGTTCATACGAGAGCATGGGTTCTACCTCACGCACAAAGGATAGTTGTGCCACATGACGTGTGATGGCAACAACACTGTTAAGCAGTCAAACAAGGAACAAGGTGAACCTTACAAAGAAAAGTAAGTCTTTGAAAATAAGTAGATCATATCTAACAAGAGCCAAAGGAAGGCATGAAAGAGTGGAGGATCCATACAGCAATGAGTTATGGGCATTATCGGGTAGAGTGCCACAAAAAGATACAAGAATTGCTCAAGGCTTGAGATCTTTAATTGTGAATTATTGGAAGGACAACACAAGGACTTCTCCTAATCAAAGATATGTTGTAAGAAGGAGAATTGGTAGTAAAATCTGTGAGCCATATCCAATGTGCATTGTTTGGATACCACTCAAACCCAATTTTTTACTAATTTTGTACAAAAGTTTCTTGAAATTAAAATATGTCAAAGGTATTTTTAAATGCTAAAGACTTTTTATGTCAAAATAAATCACACACACACGACTTGTTGTTGTAGGGTTCATATTGATTTTTCTAACCATTATGATGTTTATCGATGTATATGTGTAGATATGCATACTGACAATGTTTTGCAGGAATGTAAAATAATGCCTCCACCTAAATCGTCAAGGAAATTTTTGTCTTCCATTTTATGTGAAAGAGAGGATGGTCAATTTTTTTAGAAGAAGTCATGTTTGGATGGCACATGTGATCATTATGGTGGCATGCAACATTTTCCAATTTTCCAACACATGGCGAGTACACACATAATTGGAGAAAAAATTATGGAATTTGGCAAATATAAGACAGTGGCATACTCTAAAAGATGGGAAAGAAGCAAAGAAGTGTAATTGGTTAGTGATAAGATTCCAGTGTATTAGTTTATGGGAATTTTTAATGATCAGGTGGTCTATGAGTATGCAAGGCATACACACATAGCACAATGGTTGGACTCATAGTTCAAGTTATGCAAGGACACATTTCCACTTCGTCATATCATTTCAGTTGTCGAATTCGCTAAGAACTACACACTACAACCACAGAACGAGGTGCAATCAGAATACTAAAACTCCATGCAAGTTGTTATATTTGTGCATATAGCATTCATTCATGCAAATGATATTACAAAGGAAGATAGGAAAGTATTGAGGGAGTATCACTTTTACATAAGTGATGATCACACACATTCTATAGAGTTTGTGCAAGGTTGCTTTCATATGTTCTATGTTGATCTGGCTAGTAGGGGCATATCATTTAGTTAACATATCATATGGTCAGATAATTGTACATCACAATTCAAGAACGCTAGAATGTTTTACTGGTTGAGCAGGATGCATAGGATCAGTGGTGTTCAACATATTTGGAACTTCTCAGAGGTTGGGCATGGAAAGGGGGAGCATGATGGAGCAGGTGCATGTATCAAAAGAGCCCTAGCATGAGAAGAGTAAAGTACACAGACAATGTAAATTTGATAGATGCAAGATCAATTGTCTAGTGGTGCAATGGGTCCAAGTAGTGAAGGTAATTCTTTAGTTCATATATTTTTTCATTTAGTAGATGATACTAACATTGAAAAATATGAGGATGTTGTACACTAATAGGATTGAGCAAGCTACATGCTTTTAGAAGCTCCAATGCAGGTACATGGACTATCCATATGCGAAAGATGGCATGCTTTTGTTCTACATGTACACTTCAAGCATGGAATGATTGTGAGTCAACAGAGTGGGTTGAAATGGTCTATAAGAAGTCTAACCCCACTTGACACTTATCAGCTCCCAACGACTCTACAAATCACAAAGATGCAATTATCCATTGACTTTGATCATGTATCGAACCTACTAGAACCAGGTAATATATCTTACTTATAGGTTTTATTATGTTGCTCAGTAAATTCATCTAGCAAAATGAACATATCAATGCAAGGAATGTTTATGCGGTGATTGCAAATGAAGAAAATGAAGAGGGTACACATTATTACCTATGTTGTTGTATCGAGGCCAAAAAGAAATTGGAGGCCCCAGTTATAGACGAAGAAAACATAGAATATCATACAAGTTCGGTGGTTATTACTAGAACATGGCTTCGAAGGTATCCAATTAAGAATGTTGCAGTTTGGTTGTTTGAGGACTTTGACATACATTAGAATATTCTTCACTACTCAAACCTTGTCATCGCCACCAATGTTCATTTGATCAAATATAAGGGCATACCTGCGAACAAGAACTTGTGGAAAGTGCGTGAGTTTGACCACGAGGCAATACTTGACACAATAAAGAGTAGAGAAGACCTGGATGGTTCCCTAGATTGATTTTTAAGTATGTACATTGAATTTATAAAGTCATGTTATTGATCATTGTTTTTTTTCAAGCATTTAAGTTTGATTGTATAAGGGTTAGCAAAATTGCATTAATGTAGATATGCAAATTGATGGTTATATGTTGCTCTTTATTGAGCACCTTTAAGTTTGTATTATGATCAATAAAAGGGAGGTTAACCAATTACAAACACAATTTCATCCAACTCAAACAAAAGAATCCACCATTTACCCTCAAACAATGCTAATTCCAAACACGTGGAATCGCTCTAAGCTACATTCAACCAAATCGATTCCTTAAGGGTCCAAAGTGCAAAATGGCTGCAAACTTCAGCATGCTATCACTCGAATACCATGATGCTTATTAAATTATTGTCTAATCCTACGAGATCACGTTGAACCCTTCTACAATAACCTCTCTCGGTTTTTTCTATCTCAAAGGCATTTTCCTATGGTGGTGAATTTTCACTTGTGAAAAAAGATGTCAAATGCAAGTAGTTGAAAGTTGCAAAGTGGTGTAACTTTCGTTCTGCAGCTCGTGTGACCAAAAAAACTATTCCAACATGTCCAAATAGGTATGTTTATGCTATGCATGGTCTTCTTTTGCACCCAAATACACGGAATCACTCTGAGCTACATTCAACCGGATCGATCCCTTAAGGGTCCAAAGTGCAAAATGGATGCAAACTTCAACATGCTATTACTCAAATATCATGATGCTTAGAAAGTTCTCATTTGATCCTATGATATTACGTTGGGGACTTGTACAATTACCTCTCTCAGTTTTCTCTACCACGGAGGCATTTTCCTATGGTGGCAAATTTTCACTTGGGGCAAAAGTTGTCAAATGCAAGTAGTTGAAAGTTGCAAAGTGGTGCAACTTTTGTTCTGCAGCTCGTGTAACCAAACAGATTGTTCCAATGCATCTGGGTGGGTACGTTTATGCTACGCATGGTCCTCTTTCACACCTAAACATGGGAAATGGCTTTGAGCTACGTTTAATTGGATCGATCCCTTGAGGGTCCAAAGTGCAAAATGGCTGAAAACTTCAGCATGCTATTACTCGAATACCATGATTCTTAGAAACTTATCATCTGGTCCTATGAGATCATTTTGGGGCCCTCTACAATAACCTCTCTCAATTTTTTCTATCACGGAGGTATTTTCTTGTGTTGGCAAATTTTCACTTGGGGAAAAAATTGTCAAATGTAAGTAGTTGAAAGTTGCAAAGTAGTGCAAATTTTGTTCTGCAACTCGTGTGACCAAAGGGACTGTTCCAATGCATCCAAATAGATATTTTTACACTAGGCATGGTCCTCTTTCGCACCCAAACACAAAAAATCGCTCTGAGCTATGTTCAACTAAATTGATTCCTTAAGGGTCCAAAGTGCAAAATGGCTACAAACTTCAGGATGTTATTACTCGCATACCATGATACTTAGAAACTTCTTGTCTAATCCTACAAGATCATGTTGGGCCTCTCTACAATAAACTCTCTCATTTTTTTCTATCTTGGAGGGATTTTCCTATTGTGTCCAGTTCTCACTTGATGGAAAAAGTGTCAAATGCAAGTAGTTGAAAGTTGCAAAGTTGTGCAACTTTCGTTCTGCAGCTCGTGTGACCGAAAAAACTATTTCAACACATCTAAATAGGTATTTTTATGCTAGGAATGCTCCTCTTTTGCACCCAAACACGCGGAATCGGTCCGAGCTACATTCAACCAAATCGATCCCTTAAGGGTCCAAAGTGCAAAATGGCTGAAAACTTCAACATGCTATTACTTGGATACTGTGATGCTTAGAAACTTATCATTTAATCATATGAGATTGCGTTGGGGCTCTCTACAATAACCTCTCTCGATTTTTTCTATCTCAGAGGCATTTTCTTGTGGTGTCTAGTTTTCACTTGATGGAAAAAGTGTCAAATGCAAGTAATTGAAAGTTGCAAAGTGGTGCAACTTTTGTTTTGCAGCTCGTGTGACCAAACATACTATTCCAATGCATCCATGTGGGTACATTTACACTAGGCATGATCATTTTTCCCACCCAAACACGCGGAATCACTCTGAGCTACGTTCAACCAGATTGATTCCTTAAGGGTCTAAAGCGCAAAATGGCTGCAAAATTTAGCATGCTATTACTCGAATACCATGATGCTTAGAAAATTCTCGTCTCATCCTATGAGATTGTGTTGGGCCCCTCTACAATAACCTCTCTTATTTTTTTCTATCTTGGAGGCATTTTCCTGTAGTGAATTTTCACTTGGGGAAAAAATTGTCAAATGCAAGTAGTTGAAAGTTGCAAAGTGTTGCAACTTTCATTTTGCAACTTGTGTGACTAAATGAACTATTCCAATACGTCTGAATAGATATTTTTATGCTATGCATGGTCCTTTTTTGCACCCAAACATGCGGAATCGCTTTGAACTACATTCAACCAGATCGGTCCCTTAAGGTTCCAAAGTGCAAAATGGTTGCAAACTTTAGCATGCTATTAATCGGATACCATGATGCTTAGAAACTTCTCATCTAATCCTACGAGATCATGTTGGGGCCCTCTACAATAACCTCTCTTGGTTTTTTCTATCTCAAATTCATTTTCCTGTGGTGGTGAATTTTCACTTGGGAAAAAGTTGTCAAATGCAAGTAGTTGAAAGTTGCAAAGTGGTGCAACTTTCATTTTGTAGCTCATGTGACCAAACATACTATTCCAAAACATCCAAATAGGTATTTTTATGCTAGGTATGGTCTTCTTTCACACTCAAACACTCAAAATTGCTCCGAGCTATGTTCAATCGGATCAATCCCTTAAGGGTCCAAAGTGCAAAATGGCTGCAAACTTCAGAATGTTATTACTCGGATACCGTGAAACTTAGAAACTTTTTGTCTAATCCTACGAGATCATGTTGGGGCCCTCTATAATAACCTCTCTCATTTTTGCTATCTCGAAGGAATTTTCCTATGGTGGTGAATTTTTACTTGGGGAAAAAGCTATCAAATGCAAGTAGTTGAAAGTTGCAAAGTGGTGCAACTTTTGTTTTGCAGCTCGTGTGACCAAACAAACTATTCCAACATGTTTGAATAGGTATTTTTATACTAGGCATGGTCCTCTTTCACACCCAAACACGTGAATTTGCTCTGAGCTACATTCAACTAGATCAATCCCTTAAGGGCCTAAAGTGCAAAATGGTTGTGAATTTCAACATGCTTGTATTCAGACACTGTGATGCTTATAAACTTCTCATCTGAGCGTATGAGATCATGTTGGACCCCTCTACAATAAATTCTCTCAATATTCTCTATCTCGGAGGCCTTTTCCCGTGGTGACGATTTTCTCGCTTGGGGAAAAAGTTGTCAAATGCAAGTAGTTGAGTGTGTAAAAATGACTTTTTAGCCATTCCACCCATTGTATGCTACTTTAACTCAGTGGAATAGTATAATTAGGGGTAGGGAACATATGTGCATGGATTCTGGAGTAGGGGAGGTGAGTTGAGTGGTTTGGTGTGATGCCCTAGTTGGCAATTTGATGAGTTTTGGTGAAATTCAGTGGTTTAAGAGTGGAAATGGTTGAAATCCTTTGGGGCAGCAATTTGTGAGGGACTTTTCAGCATGTGCAAGTTCTTTTAAGTATTTTTGATGCATTGGAAAAAATTTATGAGTTGTGGGAATAGTATTTTCAATAAACCCACTCGTTTTACACTTTTAGCCATAGCAACAAGGCAACAAACTATTTGATAAAATGCTTTGGTAAACATGTACGAAAAATGTGGTAGCATAGACAAGGTAGTGAATTGTTTGAAAAAATACCTCAAAGAAATGTGGTCTCATGGTGATGGAATGTCATGAAAATCCATAGATGTGAGGATTTGTGACTTGAGGATTGTGATTAATGATTGGAATTGTGTTTAGTGAGATTGAAGGACCTCCCCTACCGCATCAATGTTTTAGGGTTTTATCCATAGCAGGAAAGAAATTAACTGTTTGATATAATTCTCTGATAGACATGTATGAAAAATGTGGTAGCATAGAAAAGGTAGTGAACTCTTTGAAAAAATGTCTCAAAAAAATGAGGTCTCATGGTCAATTTGATTGTCATGGCATTCTATCACCATGATACCACATTTATTTGAGGCATCTTTTGAACTAGTTCACTGCCTTGTCTATGGCTTGTCATAGCATTCCATCACCACATTTATTTGATGCATTTTTTCAAATAGTTCACTTCCTTTTCTATGCTATTGCTTACTATTATGCTTTTGATATATTTTTTCGAAGCATCCATAGCTTGTTCGAAATCACTTTTTTTAGGATATCAGCCATAGCAACAAGGTAGTGAAATTTTTGGCAAGATACTTTGGTAGAAATGTATGAAAAATGTAGTAACATAGACAAGGTAGTGAACTATTTGAAAAAATACCTCAAAGAAATTTGGTCTCATAGAATGCCATGATAAGAAAATGCAATTGGCAGCTGCTCCTAGTTATTAGTTATGCAATATGAAGAAATTGCATAACTTCTTAGGTTGACTTTGTACAAACTATATTGTAATTGAAATTTTGTCATCTATCAACATCTAGTTATTAGTTATGTGAGTGAAGTAATGCTTTGACTTTGAAAGATGTGCAATGCAATGCAATCAACCATATGAATATAAACTACAAAAATCCATTTTAAACAATTCATTGGTTAAAATATTTATTTTATTTGCTCTCTATATCTCTATATGCTATGGAAATACCTTTCAATTTTTTAAAAAAAGTTTTTATCTCTTGTTCTACAATTTTTCCAAGTTTTTTCACAAACTATTATACTTTTGGTTTGTCAATTTTTTTCCCAAAATATTTTTGCTGCTATGCATTGGAAGCATGAAGCATACACATGAATAAACACAATATAGGTGAAGTATACATGTGAATAAGTGAAGCATACATGTGAATAAGTGAGGCACAAATAATTGAAGCATTCCAAAGGATACAAATCACCACGAATGGAGCTTATTTACACAATACGTTTTAGATAAGGCTTATTGAGCATTCAACAGTAATTAATTAAGCATTAGATGTAAACAAAATCCATGCCTAGAACATTCAAGCATACAATTTACACGATACACATAATAACATCATTCAAGAAAGGCAGCAGCAAAATAAGATTTTCTTTAATAAAAATCCAAAAGGCTATACAATGAGATATATTGATAAAAGTATATACAATATATCCAAAAAAACCATGCAGGCTTAGTACAAAGGAGCCATATGGACATAAAATGTCACAGATATATCGATAGTACAAAACATATGTTCCAAAATGCCATATAGGAATACAACAAACAACCCTAATACATAGTCATTTCCCTCTAGGGGAAGGAAATAGATCATGTGTTGCCTTCGAAATTCAGCTGGATGGAGTGACTATTGTTTCTCTTGTCTTTCGAACATGCTCATTAGTCCTCCTCTCTTCACTCTGGACCTTCAACTGATACAATAAAAATTAAAGATGTTAATACATAGAAATTGAATTGTGGAATGGCATATAACAAAATATATGATCACTTACCGCATACATATAGTCATCATGCACATTTACAGCATCACCACATCCAGGATCTGGAGTGAAAACCACCTATAGCAACCATCAATATAGAAATTAAACTACATAAAATTATCGTTAAAAATTTCTATAATAGACCATAAAAGAGAAAATATAATGTTAAATCGACTAATCTATTCCATACCTCTCTCAATGGATCGAAAGTTGCTATTGTTGTAGCAACTCCATGGTCCATCGTGCCACCAACATCACCAAGGCTATCTCTTGTCAACAATTGCAAATGAAACAATATCTTAGGTATCATGTTGATATAAAAACCAAGAGGGGATAATGGAACATAAGGTGAAATAAGAGAGGGTAATGGGATAGGAATAGAAGGGTGATGAGAGAAGGGGCTCAAACTCATTCAAAGTGACAACTTGCATTCAAGAGGCATATAAAAAGATTAAAATGGCCTATTAGAGTAATCAAAACAATCCTCAAAGCTTGACAACAATCGAGAGTCTAATTTCTCACTTTCACCCATGTAACCTAGCAGTAGTGCAAACTCAGTTTTTGGCCTTTAACTCTCATGCTTTACAAAAAACTTGACAATAACAAGGTGGATTCAGATACCCATTTTAGAGTTATACAACATATCTCTTAACTAGATACAAGACTTTTGGACCAATCCCTTAAAATTAGACCCTCAACATTGTCTTAGGCCATGAATTAGGCCAAATTTACAAAGCAACATACCTTTAAAATTAACAAAAACACTTGAAACCTTGGGGAAACATTTTCTATGCCCTCAAACCTCTAAAACCACAATCAACACCCAGGGTTGACACATTCAACATAGCAAACTCCAAAACCCTCAATTTCATACTAAGTCAAGAGGGTTTATTCAAAGTCTCACTTGCACAACCTCCCAGACCATGCCACCAACTCATACATGTATATTATAACCCCAATATGCTCAAAAGTTGGAAAAAAACTCCACTCTCATTGATTTCGATAAACCCTAGACCCAAGGCTCCATCTTCATGTGTTTTTCTTCACAAAACTCATCAATACAACATGTTTAGCTCCTTAGTTCCTTCTCCACAACTCTAATCATGAAACCTACAACCTACTCAAGCTCCCTAGGGCCCATTACACTAGTTATAGTAGGTACAGTCGGTGTAAGGGCCCTTAAATCATGATTTTGGTTACAAAACCCTTAATTAGTGTGTCCTCAGCTTGTCACAGGAAAACAAGGATATGTACCACAAATCAAAATGGATCTCCATCAAACCTATTCCAAAATATTTTTAACACCTACCACCACAAAGTAAAATTATTTACATGGCACAATAAAATTGTACGGGCTTGTACAAACGTGCAAATGACAAGAAAACTAAAAAAATTGATGAAAAACTGAGATATTCTTATTGCCAATTCTTGAAACTTTAAGCCAACGTTAAAAAACAAGTTGTAATGGATTTTTAAAGGCTTGTCTTCATCAAACCAATGCCCAATTTACTTACAACTACTTTTTAAACCTCTCATGACCGTTACATTATAAATTTGTTGCATTTATGCAAATCACAAATTTGGCACTTTCAAGTTTTGACTCTTTATTGTTTCCTAGACCCTCTTAAACGCCTAAAATATTACAAATAGTCTAATGAGACCTCATTCAACTGAGAAATCATGAATTACTCAAGAAAACATCATCCTATCTACCTTGACACCCCTTGTCAACTTTGACAATTCCTTCCACATGATTTGCAAACCTTACAAGATGAATACAAAAGCCCCTCAAAGTTGATCAATTACAATAGAATGGTCACATTGGACCTTATTAAGACTCAATAACTCAACTCAAACATCCTAACACACCTTGCCTATCAGACACTTAAAATTAAGAAACATAGAAAAGAGTGGTGCCCCTACACCAAAGGGATTAATGGAACATAGGATGGACTAGTATAGATTGATGGGATGGGCTAGGATGAGATAAAAAAATATAGGGTGGAAAATTAGAGGTTAATGGGATGTGATTATTATGGAATAATGAAACATAGGGTGAATTAGGAGGTGTCTAGGGTTTGACTATAGTACACGAAGTGCGAACTTGACCTGTGTGTAGCAATAGTAGAGAAGAGTTATCTAGGATGAAACGTGGATAAATATGGTATAACATAGGATGATATAAAGGAACATAGGGTGGAACATCTAAGGTGAAATAATAATGGGTACAATAAGATGGGAGTAGAAGGACATAATGACACATAGCATGGACTATAAGATATTAGTGGGATGGGCTAGGAGGGGATCATGGAAAATAGGGTGAACTATTAAATGTTAATGGTATGGGATTAGGAAGAAATAAAGGAACAAAAAGTGAATTAGGAGAACATAATGTGACACGATCAAGGAATACAAATGCAATGTTTGTTTTTCTCATCAATTTTTTAGATTTGTATATATGCAATATTATGAAAACTAGCTAACATAGATTTACAACACCATTAATGAATAAAGGATACTTAAGTGTACATTGTTTGAAGATATGAATCACAAGGTGTGGATGAAGAAGGTGCACTAGGAAATTGTTTGAAATCCAAAGCATGTTATGAGATAAACATTCAAATATGACATTCAGCTATTCAAATGCAATAATAATATCTTTAATACTAGTTGCATACCTGTGGACTCATCGTCAAGAAAGTATAAGGGTCTGTAGGAATAGAGCATGCCTCATGAACAGTGTGACCTTAAAATTTCATTATATCAAAATTCAACTAATTTAGTTATTCTTAAATTTCAAAATATAATTTAATAAAAAACATTAAAATAACTTGATAAATTTTACCTAAGTGTCAATGTCGAATGTATCATTTCGAATATCATCTGTGAAATCCATCACCTCTGCAACTGATGTAGGTTGTGTAGCTACATCATGAGCACTTTGATAATCATGCGTGCAAACAACACCACAACCACCACAATGGTGGGGTGGAGCTCGGGGCCTACATGTCTCCTCCACACTAGGCTCTACTAGAGGACTCACACACTGTAAAATAGTTTGGGTAAGTGAGTCAATCAAATTCAGCGTGTCCACCTCTACATTGTCCTTAACAATGGAAGGAACAATGACATTCTCCACCATGGGTCTAGCCAAGGCTCTCGATGGAAACTATGGATTACATTGTGCAACATGTCTATCATTTGTGGAGCCCCCACCTCTACCTTGAAAGTCTAAGATGTCAAAATAGTTTGGCATTTTATTGAGGAAAAATCCGCAATAGAGTTTCCTCAAAAAGTATTGCGGCACCTCATGGTTATTGCATGGAGGTTGGTCAAATACCATCCACCACCGCTCCCAAAATTTGTTTTTAATTAACTCATGGTGGCACCAATGGTTGGGGAACCTCCTGCATGCATGAGACAAAGGTTCATTGGTTCTCGGGTCTATAAATAGGGCACACAAATCGGCTTTGCTAATTTTTTGTTTTTTGACATCTGCATATGACAAACCACTAGCATAAAATCATCTCATCTCATGCCTCTTATTTGACCAAAAAATCATTTGCTCACTCATTTCTCCTACATGAGTTACAACTGACTTCAATGATTCAGCAATCCCTCTCCTATAAGGGTGGGTTTTGACATGCTCGGTTAATCTTCCAATTAATTGTTGAATGTCTCTTTTATTGTTTTCAATTTGATTTTGAATATTTTCTTGTGTTCCTTGAGGATGCCTATGAATTGATGGAGGGGTTTTGAATTTTTCTTGTATAGGAGGCTCTTCGTGAGGGGGTGATTGTGAATTCTCAATGTTTTGAGGTGGAGATTCATTCCTTGATAATTAGAACAAAGTTTTATTATAAAAACTTATTTAAATTTGCATTTTAACTCAAATTCGAAATAAATAGAATAAAAATACAGACCTTTTTACAATATTCAACATCTCCAACGTGTTGGCAGCATCCTCATGGAAAATGGCAAGCTAAGGATGCAAACAATGGATGAGATTTGGTGAGAGTGAGTTGCAGAATTGAAATCCTCTTCCTCAAGCTGCAGGTTGAAGAGAAATGAGGGTTTGAAACCCAATTTTTCACTTTTATGTCTACTTTCAATTTGGGGCACGCCAAATGGCTTATTTCGGGTTTTTTTTAGTTTTTTTTTCAATTTGGCACCTAAATTGTGTCACAGATTGGTGCACTTACCCATTATTGAATGTTTTCTACATAAATATTTCACAAAAGGGCCCTAAATCTCAAACCTCAAGGAGGAGGGTAACCTCATAGCTAGAAGTCATTTTGTATTTTATGACACAATCTGTAACTTGCATTAGCACATTTATGCATAAAGGCATCATAATCATGAGATAAAATTAAGAGGAGGTGAAGAATCTTTCACAAAAAAACTTGATCAATCATGTGGGACACACAATAATGCACTGATTAAGAAGGCAAAATTTTGTATCAAAAGCATCTAAGGCTTTCACTGTATTTCATATCCCAAATACCTGAGTTACAAAAGCATGCCAAAAATTGACAAAGGACTCCAAAATTCACTAAGTCTAAATCTGCATAATCAAAACTAACTATAAAAGAGCCACTCAAGTGACTATAATCAACATATCCCTCCAAAAACCGATGAAAATAGGTTCTAGAATCAGTTGGGGTTGGATTCCCCCAAAAATCCTACTTTTTAGCAATTGAAAACTCCCTAAAAGAGCTCCAATGCAATGAAAAAGTCATGTTTGATCAAGTCAAACATGATGACACATAAAACCACCCTCAAAAAGCTCTCATTTGCTCCAAAAAATAATTAAATGCTCCCTATATGCTCTCGTTATGTTTGCAAACTTCTTTTTAACTTCCCCTATATGCTTGTGAAAGCATTAAATCCTTAACAACACTCATAAAGGCCCAAAAAAACATAAAGGCACATAAGCTCGTATCTTATCTTTGCATTTTGAATAACAATATGACATAATGATTTAGAAAAGAATCATTAAGTCAAAATGTTTCACATTTTAGTTTAAATGCAAAAATGAAGGAGGCTACGATTCTAGCTTTTACATAGTCAAAGGCAATAAAAAAAGAGTCACAAGACTTAACTTGCTTTATAGCACATGAAGAATTCAAAGCATATATAAGGTTTTTTTTTAAACATAAAGCATAATACTAAGGTTTTAGCCATGATTAATATTAGTTGACCTTGTATTTAAAAAAAATAAAGGTGAAATAACACCTTATGTGGTCAACATAGGGTGAAAACCCTAATACACAAAACTAAAGTAAAGGCATTTCAAATTACTTCATTTTACCTGAGCCTTTTAGAGATTTCTAAAGAAGCCGACATTCTAGCGTTTGGTAGTGCCGCCATGAGTTTCAGTAGAGCCCTATGAAGGATTTTCATGTGAAAATGGTATGCCTCTTATGCATTCAAATGCTTGGTTTTCCACATTTCACTTTGGTGAGCTTCAGTAAGAACCCTCTTGTCATCATTTTTTAAAATAAAAAATGAAAGAGAACTATTGTTCCAGTATTATCATTGCACACTCCAAACATTTTCTTTTGACTTGTAAAAGCAATTTCTTCTTGTCAAGGCCGCGGCTACTCCTTTCTGAAATATTCTTTCATTTCCTATAGCTTTCTTATTCCTCTTTATGTAGAAATCAAATATTTAGCTTTCTTTGTTTTCCATTTATTCCTAGAAATGATGATGAACACTCGAGCTCAGCCTCTTTGTGGATTTTTGGATTTATGAATTATCCAATGGTCGCGACCATACATGTTGTAGATATTCACTTGGGATCTCTTTGTTTCTCCTCTAGAAATCCTTTTGGTCTTAGCACCATGTAATATTGGCTATTATTGCCATAATTACCATTACTGTGATAAAATTGTGCTTGATTATAATATGAATGAAATTCCATGAGAGGGTGAACGGTTGAAGCAAGAGTCATCTCAATCAACTATTACGCAAGAGAGTGTTGCCCCTCTTACATAACAATTTTCCTTCTATGATGTTGTCTTGGTGGAGTATTAAACTCATAGAATTATTTGCAAGTCACTGTCATATTTTTTACTCACAACCCTCTTCCATGCCACTCTCTCCTTTGATTAAAAGTACAATCCATATTGTTATCTGTCCTCCAAAAAATTGTGTTGCACTAGCCATTGGGTAGATTTTCTGAATATGATATTTATTATATGACCATAAGGAAACAATAAATTCTCATACTTTGCTTTACCTTGTTACTCCTTGCAAAAATGGGGTTTGATGAGAAAATGGAATTTTTGTACACTTCAAATCTTGTAGCTCATCATTGTTCAATTCTCATGCTAATTCACCCAACCATGCTTGATATGCCATGATCTCATCATATATGATACCATTTCCCCACTGGACAACGAAATATTTCCATACACTATTCCTTTAACTATCATACCTTTTTTAAAGCATTTCTATGTTCAATTCTTATTTATGTTGTGACTGTAACTGAACGCTTCAAATGACAGAGGACTTGTCATTTTATTGTTAAGCTTTGTGGTTTTGAATATCTCTACTTTTTGAATAATATTGTCATTATACATTTTCATGAATCTTGTTGAATGATCAGTGAACTATCACTTTCCTCTTCCTATAACATTCACATCACTCTCATAATGAATATTTCATACCTGAATCTATCACATATTCTTTGTCAAGGATTTGAGCATAATACTATCTATTTTCATTGGACTGTCATTTAACATGATTGCATCATGTATTAAATGGATCATTATATGCTTTCTTGAGAATGCCTCATGACAAAGGATTGTCTTATATTCTTCTTTGTTAACTCACTCATCACAGGCCAATGAATACTCTGCAAGGTTCTCGACTGTCCTAGCTGCACCTTTCACTTCATTTTGACTATGTTGGTGATCTTATCACCGTTTATGGCATATCTTCAATGAATATTATTTTTTATGTCTTCTACGACATTGTGGTTTTATTTTCCACTATAAAATAAATACCTTTCATTTATGATAGTGAGGTATGTCAAATTCACTATTATGGGTGATGAGTATCGATTCAAAGTTGAAAAATGTGATGAGTTTACACCCATACCCCTCTCAAAAACACAAGAGATCAGCATGTTGGGCTCAACCCTTGTGGCAGCCACATTTTAACCCACATGTTGAACATAACATATTTAACCTGAAATAAATGGAAAAATAAATACATATTTCGGATGGGTTAGATGACTCAGTTGTTTTCTAGGACATCCAAAGTTTGCATGTTTATTTAATGTGCTTGAAGATCAATTTAAATGTCCATGGGTACTTGCACATGTAATGTGAGAGACCTTCATTTCTCTAACAACACTTAATCATTTTGATGCAGGAACTAGGAGCAAGAAGCTAAGGAGGACACAATGCAACTTGAGATAGAAACGAAAGCAAGGCAACTCAGATTGAACCAGTTATTCAGGTAATGACTCGCCTCTTTCCTTATATATGAATTTTATTTTAATTACCCATCAATGTATAAACTTTTCTTCTTTACATTGAACAAGTTAATCTCATGGCTTGTGTGAGACAAATATGCACTTGTGTATCAATAAAGATTACTTTTCAGAAAGATTTGTGTAAATATTTTCTATATTATGTGCAATTGTATAAATACAATGATTTGTTACTATAATATTTTGATTTTCGCTTATGCACTTGAATGTAATGTAGGAAAGGATTAAGAAATGTACCTCATTTATGATAACTGTTAGTGAAATTGGGTAACATGCATATATCCACATATAAAGTGAGAAATATGATTACAAGTCCTACAATATTTTTAGAATGTTTCTACATTCATCTAACCTAACATTACATTCGTGCTAGAAAATATTGCAAAGGATAATCCCTATCTACAACTAAGAAACCCTTTTGAATACATACTTAATGCCATGGAAACATTTTGCAATAAAATCCACTTATAATATTAAGCCTCTTTGATTTTGTAAGTTTATACTCAACCCGAAATAACTATATTGACATATATGGTTGTATTGCAACACACTAGAAAATCTTTGGCATTTGAAGAACCACAACTAAATCAACCTTTTCTTGAAAATGATCATGTTGGCAACACAAAGGCAGACAATTGAGAAGGGGGGGTGAATTAGATGTCACATAAATTATACCTATTAAACTTAATCTTAGTTCTGATAAATAAATATGAAAGCATAAACCATCACCACATCAAAATCACACATAACACCAAGATTTTTGCATGGAAATCCTGTTAGGAGAAAAACCACGGTGGAGGTTAATCCACAAGATTATACTCTGTTAAAAGTATTACAAGTGGGAATGCACGTGCATTCAGGCACAGTGCCTAGAGCTCACTGCTCAAATACAAAAGGCTTATTCCCAAAGGAAGACACATTGTCTTACAGTCACATTCAGATTACATCCATCTGAGAGATTTTGAACTAAGATGATAGCATCTGCTAATGCCTTATTATAGTTCTGGTTAAGCACATGAACACTTCCTTCTCCTCACTCTTCTTCACACTTTACTTCTTCCTTTGAGAGATTAGAACATTATTCGCATATAGCACCCACACATCTCACTTCTTGCATTCCATTCTCCTCAAAACAATCGATCATATATATCTACAACTAAGGATAATATCAACTACATCTCGGCCCAACAAAATATGAAATGTGTACAAACTATCAACCCAAATTAATAAGAAATTTATCAATGCTAATCAAATAATATCAGCCAAAGCATAGAAAGGACCCAAAACAATATGTTTCGAACATGAAACACCTTAAACAATTAGCCTCGAAGATCCACAACACGCTACAATCACCCTGTCGGCCATGATCATGAAAAACATGAACACTTAGACGAAAATCACCAATCGCGAGCACAAAAATCGATGCAAACCAACAACATAGATAGAGAAAAATCTAGAAACATCCACAAGCATCATGAATCACCATAGAAGCATTTGGAATAACCCAGATTACTAGAATCACATCATCTTCTTTCAGGAACACCAACTACAACAACAAAATGACTACCGAAACACCGATACTCATAACTTGATCACATCTTCATGTGAACCTCAAAAAATTCAGGTGGATAAACTAGATATACTTGTAAACAAACCCTTTAATCTACAAATCCTTATCCTCAATATACTGAGCTAGATATCATATTAAACTTCACTGCATCACTAACAACTTGTAACTTATTTTATTACAATTTTCTCAATATCCTCAACATATATAGCCTTAAAGACATTAATGCCAATAGTGTTGACATAAATGACAACCACATATCATAAATCTCCAATAATATCCCTCTTTGGCATTGATGGCAACACATGATGTGAAAAACACCATCAATGATACTTTCTCTTAACACTTTCTCCCCCTTAGGTTTTGACTCTTTTCTCCTTAACTCTTTCATAGATTTTCACATTACTCTTCTCCCCCTTTGACATCAATGACAAAGGTACACATTATCTTTCTCCACACAAGCTCTAAACTACATATCTAAACATCTAACTACTCCCCCTAAGTAGCAACCACCACAATATCAATCTAGATCACAAGATATGACTATGAAATGCATAGACTTATGAAAGTCATTGCATCTTAATTATAATTAGGAGGGGTAATCACCCCTAGCTTCCCTCTGAGATACTCAAAAGTATCCTTAGGCAAGGGCTTGGTAAATATATCTATAATCTATTCCTTAGTAAGCACATACTCCAATCTGACTTCCTTTTCACTCACCTTCTCTCTCAAAAAGTGACACTTGATAGATATATGCTTGGTTTTTGAATGCAGCATCAGATTCTTAGAAATGTTAATTGCACTTGAATTATCATAGAATATAGAAATAGGTTCATCATACACAACTCTAATATCTTTCAACATCTGCTTCATCCATAATACTTGAGTACAATTATTAGCAGCTGCAATCTATTCTACCTTTGTAGTAGATAAAGAAATGTCATGCTACTTCTTACTTAACCATGAAATCAGCTTCTTTGCCAAGAAAAATGTACCTCCACTAGTACTCTTTTTTTCATTCACATCTCCTACCCAATAAACATCAATAAAAGCACTCAAAGTAAGGTCATCTTCTTTAGGATGCCATAGGCCAAAAACAATTGTCTCCTTCATGTACCTAGAAATCCTCTTCACAACTGTCACATGAGATTCCTTAGGATCAGCTTGAAATATGGCAACAATGCATATGACATTCATGATATCAGGTCTAGTTTGAGTCAAAAAGAGAAATCCACCAATCATGGATCTATATCTAGTCTGATTTATTTTAGGAGAATTATCATCTTGTGTCAACTTACTTCCAGTCACCATAGGTGTACCAACTGGCTTTGAATCTTCCATACCAAACTTCTTTAGCAATTTTTTCACATACATGGATTGAGATATAAAGATCCCTTTATATAGCTGAGCAATTTGCAATCCCAAAAATAATTTCATTTCTCCAATCATAGACATCTCAAATTCACTCTACATCTCAATAGAAAAATTCATGCACAAACTATCATCTCCTCCAAAAATGATATCATCAACAAAGACTTCAATAATCAAATCTTTATCATGATCAATCTTGAAATACAAGTTACTATCAACAGTACCTTTATTAAATCCAAGCTTCATAAAATACTTGTCCAATCTGGCATACCATGCTCTCGGGGCTTGCTTAAGTCCATACAATGCTTTCTTCAATCGACAAACCATATATCCCCGATCAGTCAGTTGAAATCTATCAAGTTGCTCAATATACACTTCTTCATCCAGTTTTCCATTTAGAAATGATGGCTTGACATCCATCTGATAAACCTTGAAGTTTTTGTAAGCAACATAAGCAAGAAATAGTCTCACAACTTCAATCCTAGCAATAGGGGAAATTTTTCTTCAAAGTCAATTCCTTCCATCTGAGAATATCCTTTACACACCAATCTTGCTTTGTTTCTAACAAATTCACTTTTCTCATCTAGTTTGTTTCGAAAGACCCATTTAGTTCCAATTATATTTTTGTCCTTAGGTCTAGGAATAAGAATCCATGTGTCATTTTTCTCAATTTGCAGTTGTTATTCTTTCATTGCTTCCACCCAATGTTCATCTTGGTATGCTTCATTGACACTATTAGGCTTAGTCTTTGAGATAAAACAATATTCTTCTACAATTCTTCTCCTTGTTTGAACACCTTTGTTCTTATCACCTATAATCTGATCTTCTGAATGATTTAGTCTTACATACCTTGGATTCTTAGGTTCTTCTTGAACTTCAGGATCTTGTGATCTTATATCTGCACTTTCACTAGTTTCTTCCTCTTGATTTTCATGATTTAGAGTCTAATCTTTCTCTCCTTTATCTGCTTTGTTATTCTGATCGTCTGAATCATATCCATAGGTTCTAGATGGTCTAAATGTGTCTTCATCAACCTTTGCATTGGTGCTTTCAATTACTTTCCTTAATCTCTTATAGTAGCACTGGTAGGCTTTAATTTTAGTAGAATAACCAAGAAAGATTCCTTCTTCACTTCTAGCATCAAAATTTCCTATATCTTCATCTCTTTTGATGTAGCATTTACTCCCAAAGATTTTGAAGTATTTAATAATAGGCTTATGACCAAACCATAACTCATAAGGAGTCTTACCAGTATCACCTTTGACATGTACCCGGTTGAGATTACAAACGGCAGTACTCATAGATTCTCTCCAGTAGATATGAGGAATATTTCCTTCCAACATCATAGTCCTAGCAGCTTCTTGAATTGTCATGTTCTTCCTTTCCACAACTCCATTTTGCTGAGGGGTCCATGGGGCAGATAATTGTCTCTTTATCCCATGCTCTTCATAGAAAGAACTAAACTCACCGAAAGTAAATTCACCACCTCTATCTGATCTCAAACATTTAATCTTCAGACCTGTCTCTATCTCAACCATAGCCTTGAAAATCTTGAATTTCTCTAGAGCTTTAGATTTTTCCCTTAAGAAAGTAACCCACATCAATCTAGAATAATCATCAATAAGTAACATGAAATACCTATCTCCTTGTATACTTATGACTCTATAAGGACCACAAAAGTCAGTATGCACAAGCTCCAACACTTCATTTGAACAATGTTGTTTGCTTCGGAATGAAACTCTAGTTTGCTTCCCTAGCTGACATTCCTTGCATATAGTATTAGTAGGTTTTATCAACTTAGGAAGATCTCTCACTACCTGAGTAGAACTTATCTTGATAATATTTTCAAAGTTTACATTACACAATCTCCTATGCCACAACCAACTTTCATCAACTTGAGTAATCATAAAAATTTTACTAGTAGTACTTAGGTGAAAGATATTACCTTTTGTTTTTGTACCAGATGCAATCACATTTCTAAAACTCCCCAATATTCTACACTTTCCATCCTTGAATTGAAAATAATATCCCTTGTCAACCATCTATCCAACACTTGAGAGATTATTCCTCAAACCTTCCACATATAGAACATCATCAGTATTATGCTTACCATCAAAGGAAATGGATCCTTTGCTATGGATTACACCAGCTTTGTCATCACCAAATATTACAACACCACCATCATACTTTTCCAAGCTCACAAATATACTTTTATCACTTGTCATGTGATGAGAGCATCCACTGTCAATCATACATTCATCTTTCTCTTCAGCTTTGGTAGCTAGAGATTTCTCCACATTCATGCAACTAGTAGAATCAATAGGTACAGGATTATTTTCCTTGATAGAAATAAATACCCAATCATCCTCACTTGCATTTCCTTTATCAGATTCATCATCTGTCACACCTTCATCAGCAACAAAATAACACTTTCATTGGAATCTAGGCTTAAGAACTCTTTTAAGACACCTTGAGGAAAAATGACCTATCTTATTGCAAGAAAAAAAGTTAAGAGGCAATTTCCCTTTGTACTTACCTTCTCCTTTGGCTACCCTCTTGAAAAGAAATTCTTCAAGCTCATTTAATTTTCTCTCTTATTCTTCAATCTCTCTCATTTCTTGCTCATATTTGGACATTTTTATAGAAGAACTTTCTCTTGGATCATATCTCTGCTTATCTTTTTCAGAGATAGTAGCTTTGACTGCAGATTTTGTCTTAGGAAGAGATTCACCAAACTCATTTAACTCAAAAGAAGAAATCTTACCAATCAAAATGTCTCTGGTTACATTTGTCATAGTTCGGATCTCCTCAATAGAAAAAACTTTTTGTTTGTATGCAACAGGTAAGGATCTAAGCAATTTAACAACAATCTCTAATTCTTCCAATGTTCCACTAGCACATCTGATACTACACAAAATTTCATTCACTCTCTGCATAAAAGAAGTGATGTTCTCATCTTCACCCATTCTCAATGTTTAATATTTCCCTTTCAGGCTCTGTAGCTTAGCAATCTTCACATGGTTATCACCTTCATACAAATTTTCCAACTTTTTCCAAATCTCATAAGCAATCTTCAGCTCCATTACATTTGTCATTTCAGAATCAGTTAGAGCACTCAATAATGCCTCCTTAGCCCTGATATTGTACTCGACTTCCTTAATCTCATCTGTAGTAGAAGGACCATTTTGTGGGATGATATATCTATACTTTGTAATCATCTAGTAAGGTTCACCAATGCATCTCAGATGACACACCATTCGAGTCTTCCATAGAAAATAATTTTTTCCAACAAATCTCAGACTATCCTTCTTATATGTTGCCATCCCAGATCACCTCAAGCAATCAAGCTTCTCCAGAGGAACCTGCTCTGATACCAATTGTTGGAAACACAAGGGAAAACAACTAAGAGGGGGGTGAATCAGTTTCCAAAAAAATTATACTTATTAAACTTAATCATAGATCTAATAAATAAACATCAAAGCATAAACCATCACCACATCAAAAACACACATAACACAAAGATTTTTTTGTGGAAAACCTGTTAGGGGAAAAACCACAATGGAGGTTAATCCACAAGATTATACTCTGTTAAAATTATTACAAATGGGAATGCACATGCATTCAGGCACACTACCTAGAGCTCAGTGCTCAAATACAAAAGGCTTACTTCCCAAAGGAAGACACACTATCTTACAGTCACATTCGGATTACATCCATCCAAGATATTTTGAACTTAGAAGATAGCATCTACTAATGCCTAATTATAGTTTTGGTTAAGCACATGAACACTTCCTTCTGCTCACTCTTCTTCACACTTTACTTTTTCCTTCAAGAGATTAGAACATTATGCACACATAGCACTCACACATATCGCTTCTTGCATTCCATTCTCCTCAAACCAATCAATCATATATATTTGCAACTAAGGATAATATCAACTACATGTTAGCCCAACAAAATATGAAATGTGTACAAACTATCGACCCAAATTAATAAGAAATTTATCAATGTGAATCAAATAATGTCAGCCAAACCATAGCAAGGACCCAAAAACAATATGTTTCAAACATGTAACACCTTAAACAATTAGCCTCGAAGATCCACAACACGCTACAATCACCTTGTCGACCATGATCATGAAAAACATGAACACTCAAAAGAAAATCACCAATCGTGAGCACAACAATCAATACAAACCAACAACATAGATAGAGCATGATCCAGAAACATCCACATGCATCATGAATCACCACAGAAGCATTCACAACAACTCAGATTACTAGAATCACATCATCTTCTTTCAGGAACACCAACTACAACAGCATAACGACTGTCAGAACACTAATACTCATAACTTGATCAAATCTTCATGCGAACCTTTGAAACTTCAGATGGATAAACTAGATATACTTGTCAAAAATCCCTTTAACCCACAACTCCTTATCCTCAATGTACTGATCTATCCATCATACTGAAATTCATTGCATCATTGACAACCTATAACTTATTTTATTACAATTTTCTCAATATCCTCGACATATACAACCTTAAAGAAATTAATGCCAATAGTGTTGACATCAATGACAACCACATATCAGCAATCTCCAACGGATCCTACATTTTTCTTTAACATGTGTAGGGTTTCAAAAACCAATCATTTCATTGTAGCTACTTGGACATAAATTATCTACCTACAATCCCACCAAAAATAGGTACCTTAGATTGAACAAAAACAACATCAATAATTCTAGAAGATGGGGGAGTTGTAACATTCATGACAATTAGGTGAGGAGTAAAAATTGGGCATTCAATTTTAGTACTCAAACTTATTCTAAAAAAATACACCATAGGATCCAATGGGTTTGTATAACCTTTAAAATAATCACCTTAAACTCTATCAAACCTTTGGATGATCAAGCATTAATATTCTCGAGCCTTTGAAAAATTAAAAGTAGAATCATCAAAGTATTGTCCCATCACTTACCCATTATACCATCTAATTTAGGAGAGAAGAATGAAATCATTTGATGTCTTGACATAAACCTTTAACAATCACTCTTTGTTAAACTATTGGGTCATTGGGCCCCCTTTGATTTACGTACATATTGATCTTGGGATGTGGGAACATCCACCTTTCATATATTAAAAAAACACTTTATTATCAAACATTAGGTCTCCGATGAACAACCTACCAATGGGATGGAGGAACATGATAATTCAACAATCCAAAAGAATGGTGATATCATTAAAGTAAAATAAGGCCCTTAGGGTATGAAGAATAAAAGGAATTTAGGATGAAAGGATGGGAAACCAAAATATTCCAAAAGGCTTAGAGGAATTTTTTTGTGAAATAAGAGAAATGTCAAGGTATCAAACTTTTAGGGAATCTAAAATTGAGATGACAAGTTTGATAAGGACAATGGTATGATAAACTCTAAAATTCTAAAATCAGACTTGGAGGGAAATGTGTGTCATGGATGAAGGAATTCCATAATTTTATGGGAATCATAATAAAGATGAGAAGTTCAATGGGGATGGAGGGATCTAAAACTCCAAAAGGCCAATAAACAAGGGAAATTTTTAATAGACTTCAAAACAATTTCAAACTATTGGGGGTCGATGGAAGTGATTGAATAGGGAGCATCCAATATTCTAACTCCAATGAAATATATAGAGAAATTGATAGAGTATCAAAATTTTAGGGATAGGAGGAAGTCATACCACATACCAAGGATCAAGACATCAAGGAATTGAGGAATCAGGGAAATAAGGACCAAAGGATTGATGGAGGAGGAAGCCCAATAGTCTAATAAACACAAAGGACTTAGGACTTTTAATAGACTTTCAAACTTTGGGGATGAGGGATGCCAAGGAATGGTATCAAGGGATTCAAAACTCTAGAACTTTGATAAAATGATACTTAAGAAAAAATTAACCATCAATATTTTGGGATCAAGGATTCTTAAGAGAGGTACAAATGCAAGGTGTGTGCAAGTGAATTTAATCTATTGAAATGCAAGAACTAAACTATGCAAATATTAAAAAACACAAACATAACACTTGGATTAGGCCTAGTCTAATTCACACAAAACACCAAAAAATTGCAACTTTCACCTTGTTTGAATTGTTCCTTTGGTTGGCCCTTTTGTTTTTTAATTTGTATGCTCCTTGGTGAAAAATAAAATATAACCTAGTGCAAAATAATCACGATGTGATGAGATTCTAATGATGCAAATGGGTATTGTGAAGGATGCAAGATGAGAGCTCAAAGATGCAACAATGGTGAATGAAAAGGAATTACTAAGTGCTTGGTTGAATGCTCGAGTGCTTGAAAATTGTTGTGTCCAAATGGAGAAATTTTCACCATTTTTAACGGAAGTGCCTATAAACAAATGGAGGTCTAGGATTGAGCCATGATGGAAAAGATCAAGGGCTAAGGTTAGTTGAGAGCTCACAAGCCCTCACATCTTGACATGTGGCGAATGAGGTGGAAAGGAAGGGATGAGGTGGAAGTGACATGGAGGTCCTACATAATCTCCTCATAAAGAAGATCATTGTTCACATATGCATGAGAGGACATTTGAAGAATTAAAACTTCTTAAAAAATCCTCATGGGGATGGGAGAAGGAATTTAAAATTCCTTGGATGAATAAAAGTGAATTAAAAATTCAAATGGGGAAGGGGTTGCCTTCTCCAAATGGAGAAAGCATTTAACGAATGTTGACTAAGGACATATGCCATAAATGGCATGAGGATTAGGTTGGGTTAATCAGGTGATTAAGGTTGTGCAAATGTGAGGTTGGGTGGGCTAATGGAAGATTAGGGACAAGTGAGAGATTATGGAGGATGTGACCCTAATGATGATTAGGGGTATGCACATCCTAATCATAGATTAATTAAACAAATATGGATTAGAGGGAATTATGGAGGATGTGACATGACGAAAGAGAAAAATGAATTAAAAATGAATTTAATTCATAAAAGCTAAAGTGACTAAATTAAATAAATTGGGGTATTTATTTAATTTAGAGATGAAAGGGGATAAAGTATTTAATTGATTTATTAAGTAGCTTAGGGACATTAGGATGAGATGCAATATTAATCAAACAAGGATTTATTTAATTAATATGGATGAAGGATGCAGGATGGAAGAATACAAGAGTGAATTTGACCATATGGGGGTGGTGAAATTCAGATGTCTACATTTTTCCCCTCTTCAAAATACTATTATAATAACAGTGTTTTGAAGAAAAATAAAACACAGACATCTCGATAAAAGAAAAGAATGTTAGACAATGCCTCGGTATCGCAAGAAGATGGGTAGGAAAGAAAAATGTAGGGAAATGGTAGGGTATGCCCTTTTGAGAGGGTGGATGGGAAAGAAAAAGGGGCTCTGAGCAACTTCTCGATATGAAGAAATGGAGGGCACCATGTGATAGAGCGTGAAATTCCATGAAGAATGGTTTTTGAATGGAGGAAAATAAACACACGGGGTGTTAATGATAGCCCTCAAAGGAAAAGGGGTGACTGAATTGATAAAAAGGTAATTAAAGGGTAAAAATTACCCAAAAATTGAAAGGCTAATTAGGGTCAAAAATGAAAATTATATAAATAGTAAATTTAAAAATTTATTATTCACCTAATTCTCATTTGCACACTTGGCAACTGACTAGACGAGAGAGAGAGAGAGAGAGAGAGAGAGAGAGAGAGAGAGAGAGAGAGAGAGAGAGAGAGAGAGAGAGAGAGAGAGAGAGAGAGAGAGAGAGAGAGAAAGAGTGACTAGGATAGCTGACAGATCGAGCGGTGATGAGGCATTCACGGACAATGAGTTGATCCATTGAGGTGAGGAGGTGCGACAATTCTACTATGAGTGCATGATACCCTACCAAGTAGGCCTCAAAACCCACTTTGTGATTTTGATTTAGATTGTAAGCACATATTGAATTTTTTGGGCAAGTAGATTAGGGTACGATTGTGGTACGGAAGGGCGAATTCACCTTTCCGACAAGGAAAATCCACCCATCCAGGGGGATTGACAAAGAAAGGGGAAAATTTATGCATCGTAGGGTGATCCTGCGGTATGTAGGGGCGAGAATTTTAGTAGATGGGCGAATGCGAATTCACCAAAACTAGAAAAGCGCGAATACAAAATAGCCCAAAAGTGGAAAAGTCAAATGTGAATTTTCCCAAAAGGGGAAATGGGTAGATGCAAACCGCCCCTTGGGCGAAACAGGAAAATGCAAGTTTGCCCATCGGGGTGAAAAGACGCAAGGGTGATTGTGAAATCGTCGATAGGGATAACACAGGCGAATTCATGCCTAGACAAAGAAAGGGGTGAAATTGCTTAACAAATAGGCGAACTCACCAAAAGACAAAATAGGAGCGAATGCGCTAGTTGGATAGGAAAACACGTTGGGATGGGAAAATGGGAGAATTTTCCTAACATAGAGGTGAATTCACTAGACTCGGGTAGGGTTAAAAAGGAAGAAAAAAATGAAGTGTTAGGAAAATGATAAAATGGTCTACATGGATGTAGAACTTTGAGAGGTTGAGGACATGTGAGTGACACTCAGTAGTGTTAGAGGTGACAGTTCAGGTGATGAATGCCCATGATCAAAAATCACTGGCACAGGAAGGATTGCTAAAAATGTTGGGGTATCCCAACATCAGAGCACACCAAGGACTTTTGACCACTTTGATGGAGAGATGGAGCTCAAAGACATCAACCTTTCATCTCCCGACAGGGGAGATGATAGTGACATTGGAGGACGTGTGGAGGATTTTGTGATTGCTCATCCAATGGCACTTGGTTAGCTAGACACACAATAGGGTAGTGGATGAGAGCCTATGGGCTATATTTGGACTAGTAGAGTTGGATTTGGATGCATGTTTGGGGTTGGAGATGCCAACCCTACCATTGTACCTATGTGGGCTGATCGGCGGTATTTTTCTATCAGATAGGAGTGGACATTTATGCAACCTTAAGGTTATTGAGTTTTTGAGGCATATAATGGAGAGATGAGAGGGGTAGTTCACATGGGGGGGCATGTGTATTGACCCTACTATATAGATATATGCATGTTGTCTTCTATAGACACATGTTGAGTATCACCCATGTGACTCTATTGTAGGTGTGGGCCTAGGAGCACATCAGTGTTGCTAGACAAGACATTTTGATCATGGGGGCACGAGATGAGACACTACCTGTAGCATATTGGTGGGGTATGGAGCATGGTTGGAGGCTGCACTACTAGGATGTGGGGGATTTGGAGAGGTGGAAATGGAGGATAAATGATTTGAGGGCAAGGGATATCACCTGGAGGTTATTTCTGGCACGATGCTTCCAAGGATGAAGGGATGATGACAGGAGGTACAAGGGATACTTTTTATCAATCTGCTACCTGATTGGTTAGGACCCCCTTATTGTGGAGCTGCACATACTAGACAAGGTCACTAGACAGTTCGGTATAGAGCAGGATACAACCGTAGGACCACATAGATTTTGATAGATTACACAAGATCCAGCAACACTATGGGGAGAGTGGATCACAACAGATTACACTCGAAAGATGTGGGAGGGGGAGTCATTGACACAACACCCATGGAGGGGAGGATCGGAAGATGCATGAACCATAACACAATACACTACATGGTGGGAGGAGATGGGGCCAAGGAGGATGATGACAGTGCATTCGATCATAGGGGCACTAGGATTCGGGCCAGATGATGAGAGGAGGTGAGGAGGGAGATAGAGGAGGATGAAGGACATGATCCCAATTTTTGATAGGTGCAAAATGTATGTACAGTACATGGAGACAGAGGCTACAGATTCTTTCCCATAGATTCAGATAGTGATTCATTGATTCATGTATTCTTTATTCTTTATTCATTATTTATTCAAGAGATGTAGTCTTTGTATTATCTGATTAGCGCTCTGTACTTGTACTGTTATTTGATGGATGTTCATGGACTTAGTAGATGAATTGTATTGTTTTATCATGGACTTATCATGGAATTTTATGATTGTATCATTTATCATGGAATTTGATGGACACTATACTATTTTTTTGATATATATTATGCGATGAAAGTTGATGCGATGATGTGTGGTTATTATGTGATATGATGGATACTTATTATGTTCATCTGATTATGATGACTATGATGTAAGCATATGGTTATGATGATTTATTTATATGTTTATGTGGATGATATAGATTATATGTTTTATGTCTAATGATTGTGGATGCAAGACGTGATATGACATGATTTATGCTATTTTATTATGTATGTTATGGGCATGTTACTAATGGTGTGTGATGCAAATGGCGATGCAATAGTGATTATTATGTGATGTATGCATATGAAACATGATATAAAATAGATTACACATGGATGAATGAATAATGTATGGATGATTATGTGATGATTAATTATGTATGGATGAATGAAATGTTATGTCATGCAACGTATATAATGAAATGAATGATTATGTTTAAAATAATAATTCCAAACAACGGAAAATGATAATGCAAATGATAGTGAAATGATATGAAATGATCTTAAGATGCTTAGAATAACAAATCTATATTAATCCAAACAACTTAATATGATAATGAAAATGATTATGAAATGAAATGATAATGCAATGAAATGGACTTAAGATGCTTAGAATAACAAATCTATATTAATCTAAACAACTTAAGATGAATATGATAATGATAATGAAATGGAATGATAATGCAATGGATTTAAGATGCTTATAATAACAAATCTATATTAATCTAAACAACTTAACATGAAGATGATAATGATAATGCAATGGAATGATAATGCAATGGAATGAACTTAAGATTCTTAGAATAACAAATCTATATTAATCTGAACGACTTAAGATGATAGTGAAAAATGATGATGAAATGAAATGATAATGCAAATTCAGCTAGATGAGCAATGATGGGTGTGGCAATGCATCACATAACATAGCGAGATAAATGATGATGGATGTGAGAGTGCACCTGCCAAAAACCATTGGAATCCTATTAGGAAGAATAGGTGGGAGGAAAACATTTGCACAACCAAAATCACTAACCATAGGTTACGGGAATGAAATGGATGTGGGATGAATGTAATGCAATGGGAAGATAAATGAAATGCAAATATAATGCCATTTTTCCATCTTAGGATCACTTATTTTTTCTATAGCATGGGACACGATATGCCAGGGTATAAAGAACCAAGCCCGATTAGTGTCCAATGCATAAAACAAACAAAGAAAACAAGGAGGCTATCCAAACACCCCAAAACCATAGGGGCTTTGGTCAGGCCTAATATTGGGAGAACCACAAATGCAAAGGATGCTCCACCATAACACAAGACCACAAGGATCTTGTTGGATACTATGTGGGACAACCAAGAAGACAAGAGCAAATAAAAGATCAAGATACACCCCTATGTCTACTTGTCAAAGCACACCATGATATGATGGATAGTGGCGACCCTGGCAAAGTAAATAGGAAGCTCAAATGATAAAAAAATGTCAAAAACATCAAAACATCACAACATATTTCAAATGTCCTTTGACATAGGATAAAAAGGGTGAATGGGATTAATGCAGTCTAATTTAGGAAGGATACATCCCATTAAGACCAAATATGGTGGATAGAGTAGGTGATTGACATGACTCGGGATACTTGATACCGATTGAACCTCATGATACTAGTGACCATTTTGTATAGGCATCAACTAAATAGGGACATACTTGACAACGTGACATGACACTGAAACACACCCTATAGACCTAGGGGCTTGGGTGTTGATCAAAGATCAACCTTGCCTATGTGAAAGCACAAAACCCTCGTCGTTCGATAAAAGACCAATGACCGACCATGGATAAAAAAGAAAAGAGGACAATGGTGACCCCAATGGATGATGAAGATTGGATGGAAAAATTCCCCAAGGCCTGATCAAATGATTAGCCTTGCCTAAGTGAAAGAACAAGGGAAACGTAGTTTGACAAATGACTAGTGGTATGAGACCTAGTGATGACCGACACGATGGGAGATCCTAGATGAGGATGCAAGACTGACCAAATGACAGATACACAGATCAAAACAAGCTCAGGATATGGGATAAAAATCTCAGGATTTTGGATAGCTAACCTAAATCATCCAATGCTCAATCAAAATACACCAAGCAATGGATAGATGGGATGTTGATGGGGTAGGATAAGATGGATGGAAGCATAAAGCAACAAGGACGCAAGGTAGATTATGATTAAGTCCTCTATGACTGGGGCATGTTGCTAGGTTTTCACCACACATACTTATCCAAGGTGCCACCAAGGGTGTTTTTCACCATTGGATGAATTATTTCTCTTTACTTTTTTGGATTTTTTTGACTTTTTTAATTTTAATTTAATTTTTCATGATATTTTACTTTTTTTAGATTTTTCTAGGTAGGATAACCCAGCTGACTCAGGTATAGAAACTCTTTAGATGCATGATATTGATAAGATCCTCCAAGGGCTCTCCTTCAGGTGTTCCAAGCCTATATGCCCCAAAACCATATTTTGTTGTGACAACATAGGGATCCAACCAGCTTAGTTCAAACTTTCCTTTATTTTCTCTATCTTGTTGGCTACGCTAGTTTTCTTTTAGGATCAAATTGCCAACGTTGAATTGACGAGGACATACCTTCTTTTTGTATCTCCTCCTAAGATAATGTTGATATTATTGAAGATGATTGTAGGCCTTGATATATTTTTCATCTAGGAGTTCAAGTTGATTTAAGTGTGCCACCCAAGCATCGTCATCATTGATGAAATTCTTTAGGGAGATTCGAAGCGACAGGATCTCGACATTGATCAGAAATATTGGGTGGTGCCAATAGGAGTGCAGATTGATGTATGGTATGCCCAAAGGGTGGGATGAAGATGGAAGTTCCAATCTCGACTAGTATTATTGACCACCTTTTTAAGAATTTTGATCAAGGTTTTGTTGGTTGCTTCTGCTTGAACATTACCCTAAGGGTAATAGGGGGTGGACCAATGATGTTGGATATGACAGGTCTCAAAAAATAACTTCATATACTTGTTTTTGATTGGCTTTCCATTGTCGATGATGATGGTGGAAGGGATTCTATATTTGCAGAGAATATGAAAGAGGATAACTTTGGATATCTGAATACTTGTGATTTGAGAGAGTGGAATGGCTTCCACCAACTTGGTAAAGTATTCAATGGTTGTGATGATGGAAGTATGGCCATCAGAGGACGAAGCGTAAATCTTGTAGATCAAGTCAAAACCCATTGAGAAAAAGTCCATGGTGCTATGATAGGTTGCAGGTCTTGTGTTCAAGCATGAATTAAATATGCATTTTGCTGACAGGGAAAAAATTTCTTCACGAACTCATAGGCATCATGTTCCATAGTGAGCCAATAGTATCCTACTCTGAGAATCTTCTTAGCTAAGGTCATTCCATTAGAATGGGACCCACATACACCATTATGCATTTCATTTAATTCCATACGAGATTATGATTCATTGAGACATCGAAGAAGAGTACCATCATACCCTCGGTGATAAAGTGTATCTCCCACAATTGTGTATCAGGATGAGCATTGGATAAAGGATTTTTGCTGGTTGCGGGTAAGATCAGGTGGAAGGATGTTGTCATGGAGGTAGGTATAAATGTCATGGTACCAGGGTTAATTGGGACCTACGATACCACACACCATCTCATTATTAGGGACATCATATGTAGGGATTAGTAGTTGCTCAACCAGAAATTCACAATTTGTTTGATCTTTCGGAATGTTGTTAAGAGAACCAATCGTAGCCATTGCATTTGCTACTTTGTTTTGGACTCTGGGGATTTGTTCAAATAGAATGTAGGTGAAATAATTTTTAAATTCACCCACCATGCATTTCTATGGCAACAACTTATCATATTTTTTTTGAAACTCATCATTAACCTGTTTGATAATGAGTTGGGAATCACTGAAGACTCAAAGATGGGTGATGTTCCATCGGATGGCGATTCTCAGGACAGTGATTAAAGCTTCATACTCAACAATGTTGTTGGTGCATGGAAATTCTAATTTGAATGAATTTGGGATATAGTCACCTTGAGGAGTGACGAATAAAACACCTACACCGTCTCTATTAATTCGTATATGACCCATCAAAATAGAGCATCCATGTATCAGTTTATGTGACTATGAGGACTCCTTCATCAGGAAACTCAGCTAGTAATGGATCTGTGTCGACCAAAGGAGAATCAGCCGACTAATCTGCTATCACCTGTCCCATGATTTCTTTTTGGTCCACATACTCTATGTCGAACTCACTCAATAACATAACCCACTTGGCCATGCGACCAGTCAAATAAGTTCTATATAGCAAGTACTTAAGTGGGTCCACCTTTGATATTAGCTTGATGGGATGACTAAGAATGTAATGATGAAGCTTTTGTGAACTAAATACCATTTCCAAACAAGATTTTTCCATAGGAGAATAGTTGAGCTCATATCATACCAACATTCGACTGATGTAATAGATAGCATGTTCCTTAGAGAGCTTATTATGTTTTGTGCTAATACTACCCCCAGTGCAACAGATGTAGCTGAGATGTATAAAAAAAGTGGTTTTCCTAGAATCAGAGGCATTAGGATCAGTGTTGGAATCAAGGGAACACTGAGAGGGGGATGAATCAATGTTCAACAAATCTCAAACTTCATCAATCTAAAACTTGAAACCATTCCATCATTGCATTAAAGAAAAGATGTGTACATTAAAAGTAAACATTCATAACACCATAACACACAGATTTTTGCCTAGAAACCCTGTTAGGGTAAACACCATGTTGGAGGTTAATCCATAATTTGAGTAATCAAATATAATTTTACTCAAATATATTTTTTTACAAAAGGAATGCACTTGCATTCAGGCACACTGCCTAGAGCTCACTACTCAAAAGAAAGAGGCTTACTGCCATACAAAATACAAATTAAAACCATCTGAAGGGAAGAATGAGATAGTAGCATCTATGTATGCCAAATTACAGTTCCAGTGAAGCTTATAGATCTGATTCTGCATCTGCTTTCTGATTTTGTACTTTGCTCTACTATGTTCTACTCTTTTTTCCTCTTCGCATCATTTATAATCAAGTTCGCACTACTGCACTGTTGAATCTCACAGTTCACACTTCTACACACATATACACACATATCAACACACTAAAATGATAAAACCAATCTCTTATATATATCCACAATCAAGGATTTATTCATCCATCAGTCGGCTTTATAAAATGTTAACTTACCTTCAACTTGTCGGCCAGATCCATCACTAAATCATTATGTGCATCCTCCAAAGTCAGATAAGACAAAGAGAGGACCCAAATAATCCTTAATCAAGCATAGAGACTTATGATTAATTATATCTTATACATCCGCAATTATTATATTTGTCAAGTCGGCCTTCTAGCACAAATAATCAACAAATTAGTTCACCGGATCTTCTAGATTACGTACTTGTGAGTGCACATCAAAACCAAGATACTACAAGCATCAACAAACCTCCCTCAGAGATCCACAACCCAAAATATCTATCTGGTAAGGTGTTTAGATCAACTTTTATGCCAGTTAGCTAGATGCTTTATTCTTTATTCTACTTTTCCGGTAGGAACCAAAATTATACTGCACATTCAGATAGGTTGGTTGGGTTGCCATCAATGACAACACTTTTAAGCCATATGCTAACAATAGGTGGGTGAGATAAGTACTGCTTAATCTTTTCAAATCCTTGTTGACGCTTTGGACCCCACTTGAAGGAAATGTCTTTGCATAACAAATGATTGAATGATTGACAATTTTTAGCAAGTTGGGCTATGAAGCGTCCGATGAACTGTAGCTTTCCTTGAAGGATCCTTAATTGTTTGAGATTACATGGCAAGGAAATTTGCATTATGGATTTGACCTTAGTTGGATCCAATTATATACCCCTTCTAGAGACTATGAAGCTCAATAGCTTTCCAAATGTGACCCCGAACACACACTTCTTCAGATTTAGACGCATCTTGTGGTGCTCTAACCGCTCAAAGATCTTCTTCAAGATTGCAGGATGCTCTTCCCTATTCTTGGACTTTCCCAATAAGTCATCGACATAAAATTCCATGATAATATGGATGAGTTCATGAAAGATAATGGTCATCACACACTAATAGGTTACCCCTGCATTTTTAAGACCAAAGGGCATGACATTATAGCAGAAGATGCCCCAAGGGGTAGTGAAGGTAGTTTTATGTTGATCCTCTTGTACGATCTTGATTTGGTTGTAGCCAAAAATTCCATCCATAAGGGATAACATCCCATGCCCTATTGTAAGATCAACTAGCATATCAATGTTTGGAAGAGGAAATTCATCCTTTAGCCAAGCTTTATTGAGATCCTGAAAAATCTGTACAGATTCTAATATTTCCGTTTGGTTTGGCGATAAACACTATGTTGGAGATCCAATAAGAATATTCAATAGGTTGTATGAACCCAACCTCTAATAATTTCTCTAATTATTTCTTGACAAGAAAAGCCACTTGGGGATGCATTTTTCTTAGCTTCTATTTAACAAGTTTGGCATCTGGATTAACACCAAAATGGTGCAAAACTAGTGCGGGATCTAATCCTAGCATATCTAAATAGGTCCATGTGAAGTTGATGATTCCTTCTTTGAGAAAGATGACAATGGTGGAATACTCTTCCTCTAGCAATGATTTGGCTATGTAAGTGATTTTGGGGTCTTCTTTTGTTCCCAAATTGATTTGTTGCATTTCTTCGATCAGGATGGAAGATCATTCAGACAAGTGAGCTGCTACAAGGGGAAGATGAACATCCCCATCCTCCAATGCTTCATCAAGGTTTTCACTATCGAATGCACCCTTTTTTTTTACTTTTGATGAGTCAGGAAGTGCCGCAGAGAGGTTTTCACTAGACGCCCCTTTTTTTATTTTGCTTCTTTCTATTTTTGTGGTTGAAGTGTTCATCTTCCCCCAATCCCATGAGATGTACGTAAGTGTCCATTGAGGGAAAGGTTTCAATAGGTGTGCTACCTTGTAAATCCCAATCAATGAGGTCAGGATGGTGAAGGGAAAGGTTGAAGGTAAAGACAAACAGGTAGTCGAATAGGGAAGGGAGATCAACATCATCGTAAGCAAGTATGATGGCCTCTTCCTCAGGTATGTCCTCAAGGAAATCATTATCTACGTTGACATTATTTGAAGTGATCATGGATGTTGCGGGACCTTTTTGGTTATTTTCATAGCATATGCCTATACGTCTTGGTCGCACGGATGTCTAAATAGGTTGTAGTCTTCCTTTCTCTTCTACGCCAAGACCTCCCCCTTGATAATTGTATTTTTCTACCAACCTTGATGCATTGGGATAGACCTCTTGGAAATATTCTACAAGGGGAGGTGATGGCTCTAGTTCTTCTTTGTAGATCCATTGGTTGATGTCATCTTCAATCTGATCTTGAAGTGTACCCAAATCTCAAAATGTTGTTGAACCTATATTGTTAGAGGTGAGGGTTTTGGTCTTTTCCTCCTCCTTTGGTATTCACTGAGAAGGTTGCCCGTATGTGCGAGGAGATGGTAGCATTTTTTCCACATTAAGTGTGGTTCACATTTCATATTCAATGTAGCCCCTATCAATGATTTGGACTTTGGTGATGGTGGATTCAGATGTGGTGGATGTTGTGGATGTCATGGTGGATGATGTATTATGAGATGGATTGGAGGATGTTGCCTGAGGTGCTCCTAGTTCAACTCCTAGAAAATATTGGGAGTGAGGGAAAGAGGCTTCGAGAGCACGAAAATATTCAAGGGTTGAGCATCAACATGAATGGTTACCTCCATCCCATTGAAAGGAAATTTCAGGCATTGATGGTAAGTGGAAGGAACAACTTGCAGGGAATGAATCCATGGGTGGCCAAGGAGAAGGTTATATGGAAGGTCCAGATCAAGGATGTGGCATGCGGTGTACTGCACAATGGGGCCAACCTAAATAGGAAGGCAAATAATGCCTTCATAATCCCTCTCTACATTATCATAGGCTTTGATGGTGATAACCTGATTATTCAAGTCAGCGTGAGTATACCCTACCTATTTTATGAATTTCAATGTACCAAGGTTGAGGGTAGATCCATTATCTACCAGGGCCCTTTTCACTTTATGTTGGGCTATAAGGACTTCAATGTGGAGGGGATGGTTATGGTTTGAATTGATTAACGGCATATCATTTTGAATGAATCCTAGTTGATATGTAGATGAAAGATGTCCTACTAAGGCTTGAAATTGAGTAGGATCTCTATAATTAGGTACATGGATATCCTGAAGAGCTTTGTTGAGGATTTCTTGATGGACAAGGGAAGACTTAAGCAAATCCAAAATGGATATCTGAGTGGGAGTCTTTACAATATGATCAAGAATGTTATATTGGGAGCTCACAGGAGCTAGCTAGGATGATGTGGATGGATCGGGAATAGATGTGTGAGTGTGAAACGTAGTAACAACACATTGTGGGTATTTTCCTTTAACACGGATCATGCACACGTGTGGCTATACCTAATTGATGCACATAACTATGCCATCATAGTTATAAGGTACATTCTTATAGCGAATATTTTTAGTGTTTTTACCTTGGTTTTTGTTATTGTCAGGCCCGACATTAGCATTGGAAGTGTTGGCACCTTGATTGTGGTAGGGGAAAGCATTTTGATATATTTGAAGTTGAGAATTGGATGAGGTTGCTTTATTTGCATCCACTATTATATCATTGCGATATATAAGATCTTGGATATATGTTTTAAGACCTTGACACTTATTAGTGGAATGACCCTTGATTTTGTGGAAGCCACAATACTTTTTTTCCCTATACCAAGTGAGCTTTGGTTTCAACTCATCAAAGGGATTCATCATAGGATAGACAATTAGATAGCCCACTTGAAGCAACCTGTTGTAAAAAACACTTAAGGGTTCCCCCAAAGAGGTGAATGAGCATTTATTGTTCCCTAGATCTTTTTGATTGGACTGTTGGGGAGGATGAGGTGCACCATGTGACACAAATACAACATTGTGAGTTGAATGTTGATTAGGGACATATTGTGATCTTTGTGAGGTGTTGTCTACTTGGACATGCTTGGTATCAGTGACACCATCATTGAAAACATTCTTATTTTTATTCCAATAGAGAGATCCATCATTTGATGACTTGTCCTTATCGGAGTGAAATATTTTGACTTGTCCCTTAACAATGAGGGCCCTCTTGATGGTGGTGTCCTTCTCAATAACTTCTGAAAAGGTGGTAACACAATGAAGATTAAGATTATGCACCATGTCAGGATGGGAATTTTCAACAATATGGTCACCATGTCCTTCTCACTAAGATGAGATTTTAGTCGACTAGCCAGGGCGTGCCACCTTTTTAGGTAGCTTACGAAGGTTTCTCTATCACATTGTTTCTCTTTCAAAAGATATAGGGTATCTATGTCCTCCAAATTAAAGGAGAAGTGTGCCACAAATTTTTCTCACAAATTTTTGAAAGAAGAGATTGACCCCTTTTGAAGACCCATGAACTAGTCTAGAGCTATCCCTTTCAAGCTTCTAGGGAATAATCGTAGGAGATAATTGTCATTGTGCAAGACTTCTTGGCAATGTGTGTAAAATTCTTGCAAGTGAGTTATTGGGTCACCCTTTTCTTTGTATTTATCGAACTTTGGCATCTCGAAGTGATTAGGAAAGGGGACAAGTGAGATGGAGGGATCAAATGGATAAGGACAAATCTCATCAAACTTAAAGGACTTTTTGGATATCCCTACTTGTAAGTCCTTCAATGCGGCTTTGACTTATTCCCACTCCTTATTGTCAGGTACAAATGAGGAGGGGCCTACTTGATTCGATTGATTGTAAGGGGGATATTGCTAATAGGATGAGGATGGAGTTGAAATGGTTTGATCATATGATGGTGGAGGTGCATATGAAGGAGTTTGTTGGTATTGATTGGGATGCATGGATTGAGAATTAGCATAAGGTGGTTGATAAGATGGCGGGGCTTGACAATATAAGGAGAAGGCAACCTCTTGATATGACTGTGGTTGTGGATAGTAATACAGGTAAGATTGTGGTGCAAGAGCACCTACACCTTGAAAAGGCAAGGAACTGAATCTTGAAGGTTCATCAAGTGACATGAAGGTCTTTTAAATTATATGTGATGAGGAAGTTGCCAAATATAAAGAAATAGGTTTCAATGTCATGTGTTGTCCATGCAATGTCATGGTGTCATTAAATTCTAGGTGATAGAATAGCTTGGGTTTAATTTTTTGTGCATTAATAAGGTCTCAATGACCATTGGAACTATATTGAAAGGCTTAATAGGTCAGTTAAGAGGCTTTTATAAAGACAAGTTGTAATAATATAGTGATTAAAGGGAAAATTGGCAAAATTGTCATCTTAGAATCTAATTGAAGGGTGGTTATGGTAGTTGAATGCCCCAATAGGTAGTTTGAAGGTGTTAACATGATATATTGTTGTAATATCTTGAAGAAGAGGCTGTTGAAGAAGTTTGGAATGAGTTTCTAATAAGAAGTTTGTTATTTTTTTGTGTTTTCCATTAAGAAATTGTTGATCCCGTGCATTGTACGACCTGTACGTATTGTTCCACTTTCCAAGCCTATAATGGTTAGATAGATAATTGAATAAAAAAAATTTGGTGTTGGAATGGTGTTATTTCATTGAGAATCGAGTGAGATATCCCAATTTTACTACCGGGTGGTCTCAAACCCAATGTTTTTCCTGTATTCTTGAACTTTGTAAGCATTGTACGGATCTGAACCACAACCATATGCAGTGAGACTTATACCATATTGTAGGGGAATTAAATATATTTCATTTGAATCCAATTAGAGGTTCTAATATTGAGTTTTGAGGGAGATCTCTTCATTTTTCTGGGACTGTCTGTTTCTAACTAATTTGAGGGTTTGATTGGTGTAAAAGTGATGTTATAGTCATTCCACCTACTTTCCAGCCCTGTAACTCGGTGGAATGACTTGTTTCATGGTATTTTAGATGTAAAAATGGTTTGGGAGGCAGGAAATAATTTTTTTATGGTTTTAGGGTGATGCCCTAGGGTGTTTTCATGAATTTTCCATGTGAAATTGAGGAACTAAAGTAAGGTTTTGGAAAAATATGATTGGAACTATATATGTGATAGTGTTTTGAGTTTTTTCAGGTCATTTTATGAAGGTCTGAGGCACTTGAATGTTATGATGAGTCTTGGAACCCATATTTTCATTAAACCCCCCTCAAATTGGCTTAAAATGAGGTTTTTGTGGTTTGGCTAGTTGAAATAAGTTTCCCTTGAGAAAAAATTGTGTTTTTGGAAGTTTGAATACATTTTAATTTTCTGCCCCAAGTTTTCAAGGTGATTGGATAAATTTGAAGGGTACTTCCTTTGTTAAATTGACCTATTTTCCTTGATTATGGTGAGTGTATTGGAAGTCTAAACTGGTCGAAAGGAGTTATAATTAATCTTGAAGTATGTTGTGTAAGTCCTTAATGGGTGTCTAAATCCATCATTTAATTGAAAAGTCTTTTGGGAAAGTTGGGTGAAAATTCCCTTGAATCTGTTTGGCACTACTTGTAGAAAGAATGTACCTAACAAGTGGATTTGTGAAGTTCTTTTGACTTCGCTTTGGATTTTGGGTTGATCATCTTGTATTTTTTATTGTAATTTGATCTCCACCCCACCTCTGCTTCATAGTGGTATCAGACCATCAGGAAGTAGATCTATTTTCATTTTGTAGGGTTGAAGAAGAGGCAAGGTTGACAAGATGCCTCCAAAGAAGAATGATATGGCTAAAGAGATGAAGGAGATGAAAGATAGGCATGCAAGAGAACTCAGAGAGTTGGAAGAGAGAGTCATAGCCTTGGAGACAAATAAAATAAGGGAAGTGGAAGAGACTGAGACTGAAGAAGAGGAAGATGAGGAGTTTGAAGATGTGGAAGAAGAGCTTACTCCGAAGGATCAAAGAATTGCAAAGTTGTTGAAGGTAGTGAAGACTGACAAGCCTAAGGTAAAACTTGATGTTCCTAAGTATGGTGGTAGTTTAAATGATGAAGAACTATTGGATTGGATTGTTGCATTAGATAATCATTTTGAATGTGATGAGGTTCCTGAAGAACAAAGGGTCAAGCTTGCAAAGACTAAGTTGCAGGGTCATGCTTTGGTATGGTGGGATTACTTTCAATCTGAGAGGAGGAAGCAAGGAAATTCTAAAATAGCATCATGGGATAAGATGATATCAAAGCTTAAAGGTAAATTCTTACCCAAGGATCACCAAGTTCAATTGTTTAAGAGATTACAAAACTTAAAACAAAGGGAAATGGATATTAAGTCTTATACTGAGGAGTTTTATAAACTGAGTTTAAGATCTGGTCATCATGAGAATGAAGATGAAAAGATTGCTAGATATGTTGGTGGTTTAAGGCTTAATATATAGGATGAATTGGTTTTGGCTAACCCTAGGAGTGTAGAGGATTGTTATCAAATGGCTATTAGGGTGGAGGAGAAAATGAAGAGAAGGCAAGACAAAGTAGCAAGAGGGAGAGGCATCACTTCTAGAGGAAGAGGATTCAATCCTAATTTCAAGGAAAGCAATGAGACTCAAGGAGGTGATAAGAAGGACCAAGATTAGTCTGATTCTAGTGGTGGCTAGAGAGGTTCAAGAGGTAGATCTAGTGGAGGAAGAGGTTCCTACCAGTTCTCAGGGAGATGCTATACTTGTAACCAACCTGGACATCCAGCCTTTGAATGCCCTAAAAAGCAAGGCTCAAGCTCTTATGGTGGAGAAAGGAGGAATCAACTAGTGCATGAAGATGAAGAGAGTGGGACTTCACCTATAGTCAACCTTTCATCAGAATAAAGAGAGGCACTCATGATAAGGAGAACTGTGTTGCAAGCATCCAAGGAGGAAGATTCGAGTCAAAGAAGGAGCCTATTCAGAACTACATGCAAAAGCAAAGGTAAAGTGTGTCAAGTTGTCATTGATTCTAGTTCTCAAGATAATATAGTGTCTAGGGAGATGGTGGATAAGTTGAGTTTGGAAAATTTACCTCATGAATCACCTTATAGTGTTTCTTGGGTCAATGATAATCAAACTTTGGTGGTAAAAGAGCGAGCATATGTTGATTTTCAGATTGGACAGTATAAGGATAGGGTTCTATGTGATATTTTTCCAATGGATTGTTGTCATGTGCTCTTAGGGAGGCCTTGGCAATTTGATAGGAGGTCTATATATGATGGTTGGGAGAAAACATACACCATCAAGAAGGAGGACAAAATTTTTAAGTTGCTTCCCTTGAAAACAAGTGTAAGGGATAAAGGTAAGGCTAAGGTAGTGTTGTTTGGCAATAAGGAGCTTTAGAGGCATGAGGATAGCAGGTCTGATGTGGTTTCAAGTATAGAGCAGGTTGGTGGAGTTATGACAGCAAGGAGAACACCTACAAATGGTGTTAAGACAGTAGGAAGTTTGTTTTTGCAAGGGGAAGAGAGAGAACTCAAGCCTAAGTCTGATTTGATCAAGGTAAGTGATAAGTGTGCAAAGGAGTATGAAGGACAGGGTGAAATTGTTGTTGGGACCATGGTGTGTCCCATTACTATGAAGGTTGCTACAAGACAAGTGAAATTTGGTAATGCAAAAGAGGATAAAGTTGTTAGTGCAGGGGTACAAGAGGATGGTGACATGGTAGGTCTAGGGGCATTACAAAAAGAACAAATTAAGCAGAGGCATGCAAGTCTGATCACAGAGCCAGTCAGGTAGAATGTGCAAGGAATGGTGAGGACCTATCCATGTATGGGTGGAGCAAGGAAAATAGCAGGTTTATATGATTCTAATGTTTGTTTTTCTGTAGGTCTAAGGCCTAGAACAACACCAAATTTTGATCCAGGAGTAAGAAAAAGGCAAGTTGCAGGTCTGAATATGCATGAAGCAGCACAGTGGGTCAAAGAACAAGGTTTTTACTCTTGGGACAAGAGTTTCTCTATGGGGGGGTATATGGTGCAAGATAAACTATACCTTGAAAAGTCAGGGAACTGAATCTTGAAGGTTCATCAAGTGACATGAAGGTCTTTTAAATTATATGCAATAAGGAAGTTACAAAATATAAAGAAATAGGTTTCAATGTCATGTGTTGTCCATGCGATGTCATCGTGCCATTAAAGTATAGGTGATATAATAGCTTGGGTTTAATTTTTTGTTTATTAATAAGGTCTCAATGACCATGGGAACTATATTGAATGGCTTAATAGGTCAGTTAAGAGGCTTTTATAAAGACAAGTTGTAATAGGATAGTGATTAAAGGAAAAATTGGCAAAATTGTCATCTTAGAATCTAATTAAAGGGTGGTTATGGTATTTGAACACCCCAAGAGGTATTTTGAAGGTGGTAACATGATATATTGTTGTAATATGTCGAAGGAGAAGTTGTTGAAGAAGTTTGGAATGAGTTTCTAATAAGAAGTTTGCTATTTTTTTTGCGTTTTCCATTAAGAAATTGTTGATCCCATGCATTGTACGACCTGTAAGTATTGTTACACACTCTAATCATATAATTTTTGGATATATAATTTAATAAAATTTCTTTTTTCATTGGAATGGTGTTATTTCATTGAGAATCGAGTGAGATCTCCCCATTTTACTACCGGGTGGTCTCAAACCCAATGTTTTTCCTATTTTCCTGAACTTTGCAAGCATTTTACGTATTTGTACCACAACCATATGATCTGAGACTTATACCATCTTGTAGGGGCATGAAATATATTTCATTTGAATCCAATTAGAGGTTCTAATATTGAGTTTTGAGGGAGATCTCTTCATTTTTCTGGGACTGCCCGTTTCTAACTAATTTGAGGGTTTGATTGGTGTAAAAGTGATGTTATAGTCATTCCACCTACTGTCCAGCCCTATAACTCAGTGGAATGACTTTTTTCATGGTATTTTATATTTAAAAATGGTTTGGGAGGTAGGAAATATTTTTTTTATGGTTTTAGGGTGATGCCCTAGGGTGTTTTCATGAGTTTTCCATGTGAATTTGAGGAACTAAAGTAAGGTTTTGGAAAAATATGATTGGAAATATATATGTGATAGTGTTTTGAGCATTTTCAGGTCATTTTATGAAGGTCTAAGGCATTGGAATGTTATGATGAGTCTTGGAACCCATATTTTCATTAAACCCTCCTCAAATTGGCTTAAAATGAGGTTTTTGTGGTTTGGCTAGTTGGAGTAAGTTTCCCTTGAGAAAAATTGTGTTTTGGGGAGTTTGAATACATTTTTATTTGCTTCCCCAAGGTTGAAATTTGATTGGATAAATTTGAAGGGTACTTCCTTTGTTAAATTGACCTATTTTCCTTGATTTTCCCATGGTGAGTGTATTGGAAGTCTAAACTAGTCGAAAGGAGTTATAATTAATCTTGAAGTATGTTGTGTAATTCCTTAATGGGTGTCTAAATCCATCATTTAATTGACAATTCTTTTGGGAAAGTTGGGTGAAAATTCCCTTGAATCTGTTTGGCACTACTTGTAGAAAGAATGTACCTAACAAGTGGATTTGTGAAGTTCTTTTGACTTTGATTTGGATTTTGGGTTGATCATCTTGTATTTTTCATTTGAACTTGATCTCCACCCCACCTCTACATCAGATTGGTAGTTGTGGATGGGTTTTTGTGGAGTGGATTGTTGATAATAGGAATATTGTTGCGATTGTTGAGGATTGGTGCAGGATAGTCATTGCTGAGATTGTTGTATGTAACGAAGTTGTTGCTAAGATTGTTTTGGAGTTTGGTTATAATAATTGGGATTGGGATTGGATGTATTGGCTTGCAGATGGTAAATTCTTTAAGGATGATACAAGTATTGAGCAACACCTGATTGTTGGGGATTTGTTGAGAGGATTGTTGTGGCTGAACCAAGTTTTGTGGATGCTGAGGGGGTTGTTGGTGAGGAGATTGGGATGTAATTTGAGGTTGTTGAGGGATGACCTGTGGTTGATAAGGAGTTTGTGAGGGAATTCCTTGAGGTTGATATGGAGATTTTTGTTGATGTTGCTACGAAATTTGACCTTGCTGGGGATTACCTTGCAATTGATGTAGGGGTGGTTGTAATGGATTACCTTGAGTTGAATGCAAAGGTGGTTGTTGAGGCTGTGATGGGATAGTAGTGTGAAGCAACATTTGTGACAAGGTTTGTTGTGGTGGAAAACTTCCTTGAGGTGGCTCCTAGGGTGCAAATGGAGGTGGCAACAAGTTAGATGTAGATTTAGGACAAGGAAGTGGTGGTGGTGCAACAAAAGGATTATAAGTAGTGCCCCTAGTATTCCCTAGAAGTGAATTTGATTGTTTTGGTGGAAGAGGTGGAGTGGATGGTATGGGAGTTGAGATTTGCAGGATGGTCACGCCTTGCGGATTGGGTGAACATTGCGGCATACCAAGACCAAGAGGGTTGTTAGGATCAGGCCCCTAATGATTGTTAGGATCAGGCAATGCACCCATAATCAAAATTGGAACCCGAGGGGGTGGTATAGGAGGTGTCACTTGATAAAGAATGACATTGCCAAATCCAGAGTGATACCAACACTCTTGGGGTGGACCTTGGGGCACGTATGAATTGTCGAGATCATTCTAGGAATTTTGAGGATCTTCCTACACAAGGGGTGCAGGAGGTGTAATGTTGACGTATTTGGATATGTCAAATTTTGGTGATGGTTTAATACCTTTCATGATTAAGGTGGCAAATATTTTGTCTCCATGCTCATCTAGAACATGATCGGTCATTTTCAAATTGGTGGGATTACTAAGGTATTCGTCAACTATAAGCTCATGTTGATTAACCATGCTTTCATCAGGAGGAGACTGAGTGTGGACCTCAGTGTTAGATTGTGATGAGCCATCGTTGGTGGGTTGATCCTGAGGGATTTGAGGTTGAGTAACTTGAGGTTGTTGTTTCTCCATGAGTCTTTTTGCTTGCAATCGAGTGGTAATGGGCATGAAAATGCGAAACCACTAGGTGGATAGGATGACACTAAGCTCTAGGATGTACTTAAATGATGACCTAAATGATGGCTAAAGGATTGATCAGATGGGATGATCGATTGATAGATTAATTGATCTGATTGGATAGGATGATTTGGATAATTGATAAGATTGGATTTGATTGGATTGATTGACTAGATTAAATGATTGATGAGATTGGATGATCAATAGGATTGGATGATTTGACTGGATTGGATGATGAGATTAAATCTAAACTAGGTTCAAGGGCTTAACTTGATGATAATAGGATGATCACAACACAAAATCTACTTACAGGAGATTGATAAGAACATGGAGGATTACTACCTTAGGACGGATAACAATCCCAAGTAAGTGTGGATGGTGATGATTACGGTTAGTTGACTAGCCCAATTGGATAGAAAAACCCTAAAACAAAGTCTTAAAGATTTAGATTGAGGAAATGATGATGGAAATGCAGTCTAGGGATGCTATAAGATGCACCTATATTATTAGATTGAGGATTTGATGACTTTTGAAAAATGTAGATTGACTAAAATGATTATTACAAGCAAATGGATGATGATAAAAAAAAATTATCGCACCAACAAACTTAGAAAATGACAAGTTTTAAGTGGTTAAGAGGGTAAAATTTTGGGAGTTTTTTTATGGGAATTGCATATGCCTCTGTGTCTAGCAAGAGCACCCCTCTAGCTGATGAGTTCGCCTATCTAAAGTTAGCAAATTTTCCTTTGTGTTTGAAAAGATCGTCTCTCCCTAAGACTCAAATTGGCCTATATCTAGAGATGCAAAATAAACAAGCAGACACGGGAAGCAAATTCACCTATCCAAGGATCGGGTTCGCCTATGTATTGACAAGATCACCTTTCCAAGACATGGGATTGCCTATATCTTGAGATACCCAAAGGGAAACAAGTGGACTCGAGACAAAAAGAATTCCTAAGGATCAAGTTCTTCTCTTTCTTAAAATGTACGGACGTAAACAAAATTTCCTATTGAATAGACAATGGATTCACCTATGTCTTGAACTGTACAGACGGGGATGATACAAACAAATACGGGATCACCCCTGTGAACAACAGGTTCGCCTATTCTGAGAACAGGCGGGTGGGGATGATGCAGACTCGCCTATGAGGGAAGCGGGATAGCCTATTCCAAGGGAACGAGCAAATGTAGGGTCACCTAATAGAGGGGACCATAGGAAAATTCACCTCTAAGGAGGATGAGTTCGCCCAAAGGATGAACTAGACCAGACTCAAGACACAGAATTGCCCTTGTTCAGGGTAGGATTGCCTGTCCACAATGCAAATTCACCTTTGTGAGAAGAAAATTCATCACTGAGGGCAGGGGCAGACTATAGTAAAGGACTGAAGACACAACAAAAAAAAGCAGTAGGCTAAATTCACTCGGACTGATGACAAGCACTAGTATCATATAAGAAGACATGCCAGACAACACAATCCTAGAATTAGTGATAAAGGGCTTACAAACTCGATATAGGTCCACCACCTTGAGGGGACACCCCAAGGTTAATACTCCATGATACCAGGGTGGTTCTCTAGATCACCCTTTCTCGCGAAGATGAATAGCTAGAGATCCAGTGGCAAAGGGTCATCAACAAATTTCATAGGTTCACCTTCTCTCTCTCACTCAAGGAATATCGTAGTCCACCACAAGGATACTTATCTCAACCCAAAGGAGTACGTGGTGAGTAACTTTAGGGTATGGTGTACATCCCTTGCACTACATCAAGTCGTGGCTAAAATATGGGTCTCTATCTAAGATAAATACATTGCCTCATGCATCCTCGATATATGCTAGGTACGTGAGGCACAACCATGAACACCAGCTCGTCACAAGCATGGATCAGGAGGCCCAGTGAGGTACTGAAAACTAGGACCAACCCTACACGTCTTATCTAGGTATCACCCTAGCTTCGACGCTTCGCTAGACATGATGTGACTGGATAAGGGTACAAATTTAGTTGTTCCTCCTTTATATATCTTGTCGATAACACGTGGTTGGAATCCTCCCCCAGGTGATGAAATCCCAAGCAGGTCCCACTAAAGGAAGGAAATATTAGACACTTCGACTAGTCCCTAGGCTCACACATAGCGCAAGGGGAGACCTTAGATGCACTAGCACTTCCTGGGTAGACTAGACTGGACTGGAATGAGTTGTGATTTCTCATCACCCAAGATCACCGAAAGGTGCAAGGGGAGTGGATAAGTCAACAACTCACTCCCAAACATGGCAAACAAATTTTATTGACCATTTAATTAATTCTACATGTTCCTAAATTAGTATGAAAAAAGACACAAACAATCTAATCTAGGGGTCTTCGATCGCTCATCCTGCAACACACGAATTAGTAGTTTGATACTCTAGTCTTCGTCAAACATGGGACATGTTGAACAAATCATTACTGAAATCCCACAATCACAGACAAATAAGTTAGTCGATTAGTGTCTAAAACCAAAATCAAATGAAAACTTTTATCAAGAAATTGTAGGTTCTGGATTACCTCAAATTCGCCCTTGTCTGTGGAGTAGGTTTACCTATCTGTTGAAATAGATAGATTCATTTTTCCACTGTACGAAGGGGCGTATGAGATTTTTCCCCTATGACTAGTGCGAGTTCACCTCTGGATTCAACAATTTTTCATGTTGAGGCGTATTCGCCTCTACACTTGTCGATCTGGGCTTCTGATCACAAATTCATCCTTTTATACAAAAGGGTGCTAATGCTTTCACCTTTGTTGGATGTAGGTACACCCATGCATCAGGAAAACCCACCTGTCCGGGAGTGGATTCGCCTCTATGTATCAAATATGAACCTGCAAAATTTCAAACAACAAGCAAAAATCAAAGAGACCCGTGACATGGGTCCCACCGGGCGTGCCAGAGATGTGTGCAAGTGAATTTAGTCTACTGAAATGCAAGAACTAAACTATACAAAGATTAAAAACACGAAAAAACACTCAGATTAGGCCTAGTCTAATTCAAACAAAACACCATAAAATAACAACTTTCACCTTGTTTGAATTGTTCCTTTGGTTGGCCCTTTTGATCGTTGATTTATATTCTCCTTAGTGAAAAAATAGCATATAACCTAGTGCAAAATGATCATGGTGTGATGAGGATTCTAATGATGCAAATGGGTATTGTGAAGGATGCAGGATGAGGGCTCAAAGATGCAACAATGGTGGATGCACATAAATTACTAAGTGGTTGGTTGAATACTTGAGTGCTTGAAAATTGTTGTGTCCAAATGGAGACATTTTCACCATTTTGAGGGGAAGTGCCTCTAAATGAATGGAGGGCCAGGATTGAGCCATGATGGCAAAGATCAAGGTCCAGGGTGAGTTGAGAACTCACAAGCCCTCACATCTTGACATGTGACAAAAGAGGTGGAAAGGAAGGGATGAGGTGGAAGTGACATGGAAGTACTACATAGTACCTTAGTATTTGGACAAGATCTCCTCATAAAGGAGGTCCTTGTCCACATATGCATGAGAGGACATTTTAAGAATTAAAAATTCTTCAAAAATCCTCATGGGGATACAAGAAGGAATTTAAAATTCCTTGGATGAATAAAAGTGAATTAAAAAATCACATGGGGAATGTTGACTTAGGACATATTCCATAAATGGAATGGGGATTAGGTTGGGTTAATCAGGTGATTAAGGTTTTGCAAATGTGGGGTTAGGTGGGCTAATGATAGATTAGGGATAAGTGAGAGATTATGGAGGATGTGACCCTAATGATGATTAGGGGTGTGCACATCCTAATCACATATTAAATAAATTAATCTGTATTAGAGGGAATTATGGAGGATGTGACATGACAAAAGAGAAAAATGAATTAAAAATGAATTTAATTCATTAAAGCTAAAGTGACTAAATTAAATAAATTGGGGTATTTATTTAATTTAGAGATAAAGTATTTAATTGATTTAAAGGGGATAAAGTATTTAATTGATTTATTAAGTACCTTAGGGACATATAGGATGAGATGCAATATTAATCAAACAAGGAGTTATTTAATTAATATGGATGAAGGATGCAGGATGGAAGAATATAAGAGTGAATTTGACCACACGAGGGTGGTGAAATTCAGATGTCTACACAAGGTAAACCCTATCAATTTTCAAGGATGATAATCTTGACACTTAGCCAATTTCACAATGTTGCTAGGCGGTGTTTGAGATTAATAGGAAGGGCATTCAAGGATGGATAACCCTGAAACTTTAAAAAGGTAAAAATAATAATGAACCAATATTTTTCAAGGATAAGAGTGAGGATTCAGGATTGATAGGGGAGGTATGTAGGCATGAATGACCTTGAAACTTTAAAATCCCAAAAATCTCAACACTTAGCCAAATTTTGGTTTTTCAACTTAGGTATTTAATTAGAACATGAAAGGGGGGATTAATACAACATCCAAATGTTTCAACTTAGGTATTTAATTAGAACATGAAAGGGGGGATTAATACAACATCCAAATGCACAATTTTAAAGAAGATGGCAATTTTAAATCAGATATTCCATTTAGAATTTTCTCAGATCAATTATTAACAATGGGTCAAATATTACTAAGCTATACAAAAAGGAAGAGACTCAAGAAAAAGAAATGGAAATTTTAATTCCAAAATAATGTATGATTAGAGTGTTAGATAGTTAGTTGTTGGGCCTTGTAGGATGTGGTTTATTTTCTTCACCTATAGATCTTGGTTCTAATCCATTATCTAGAGTTGCTAGTATTGCAGTTGAATTTTTTTTTACCATGGGTGATCTTCATTTAAGAGATGGTTATCACTATTTTGTGGATAACTCAATACCATGATTCAATGTGAAATTTAGCAATGGTGTGGATTCATCACTTGGTAATGGTTGATCTTTTGTAGTGTTTGGGTGTCATAGAAAAACCCTTGGATTGTGATTATTTTATACAATTAGAGTACCTTGACATATTGTTGAGTTCCATGAACAAGAGATGGTTATCTTCATGTGAGTGGAGATGTTATATTGCTTTACCATGGAAAATTGTTAAAGTCTTTGGTGAGGTGTTTTTTTATGACACCAATTTTTATAGGTGATTCTTAGTTGAGAGGATGATTCAATGTTGTTCAATGGTGGACCCTTATTGTGCATTAGATATTTGGAATGATATAGTCTCTCTTTGGAGTATGATATTTTCATTGGAGAATGTGATCTTCGAGGAAGAGATATCAGGTCATTATGTCATGGTGTATTCCTATATTCTCAAACATGTGATGGAAATTTTGATGGTGATCTAGTTAGTTGTCTTATTACTGATTGCATGGATATTTTCATTGGGAGATTCATGATAGGGAGGTGTTGCATTTGGATTTTATCATGCAATTTAATTAGTTAAAGGTAGTCATAGATACTTGGAGATTTAGTGAGGCAAGAGTTCTCTTGGGTAATTAGAGACATTATTTAAGGTAGTTAGTCTTTGATGAGATTTTAATAAGAAGATCAAGGAACCATCAAATAGATAAGGATGTGAGATCATGATATACTCGTAGAGGATATTATTCTTAGAGAGATTCATTATGGCTTGGTGTATCTTGGAGGAGAAATATCATTCCCCACTCTTGGTCAACTCAATGCATTATAATCATCTAATAAGTGTTACACCCACTTTATTTTTATATGCTTTATGCTTTTTCTTCTCATGGATATGGATCTTGAGCTATGCTATTTACAGTTAGAATTGTGAAAAACATGGAATGCAAGATCAAACAACGAATAAAAACACCTTCTATAGAAGAGAGATGCAAACAATAATCTACTATATCCTCCCTCACCTAGAAAATATTACAAAATGAACCTCTTGCTAGAACCTTAAGAGAGAATACAATGAAGGAAATTGCTTTATAAGAGAAACCATAAATATTAAAGGGATTAGATTATGACAAGTTTTTTCATCCTATGTGATGAGACTAAAGGAATTAATAATGGCTCACACTAGTTAAAAGAAAAAATCACTCCTAAGTTTAGCTTAAGTGCATGGAATGAATTAGAATAATAATTAAATAAAGATTAATTAACTATTATAAGATGCATGATTACTCTAACACGCCTCCTTAAGTGAAAACATAGGGAGTAGTTAAAAACCCTAAAAAGTGAATGCATAAAAAGACAAGAATGTATGATGGGTCCTGACAAACAAGACTTGATGAGGTACCCATGTACAAACAAGCTAATCTCTCATAACTGGACAAAAGGAGAAAACCTCATGGGAGAAACTCCTTCCTAAAATAGAGAAAGGTGAATGAAGGACTAAGAAACCGCCAAAAAAATGTCCCAAAAATAATAGGAATATGAAGAACATTGTTGAATCATGAAGAATTTATAGATAACTATCAAATGATGACAACTATAGTACTAAAATGAAGAACGAAGCTCTAAAACAAATGATGATCAGGATCAAGAAGACACAAATTTACATGAGTTCCCTCGACGACACTACTCGAATGTAATGGAAAACAAAGGAAAATATCTAAAAATTGAAGATATAAATGGCACATGAATTTTCATGAGTGACCTTAATGCCACTACTCAACCATGCAAGATGCAAGTTGAAAATACAAGTACCAATAGTCTAAAGAACACTAATCAAATGAAAATGGAAGATCACCTCCAAAATCATGAATCTAAGAGTGTCCATATGGGTAACCAGTTGTTGAATTTTCCTATTACACAGGAACAAGAACTAGATACATAGTTCACTCCAGAAAAAAACCAAGGAAGCATTAGCACCAATAGTAGAAACCCCCTAATAATGCAAAAAAGGGAGAGCCAAGATAGGTACACTGAAATTGTGTCTCACCAAGAAGTGCATGTAGGAGAATAAAGAACATTTGAATGTGCACAAAATAGTGCTTACAAATAAAAAGTGTGAAAACAAGGCATACACAAAGGAGGCAAGAATCATTGGAATTCAATGTTGTCATAGAAGGAACACTCATGTTGCCATAGAAGGAACACTCACTTGATAAAGGTATGATGGAAAAATAAAATTCTTACACAATCCGCCCAACGCACTTTATATCATAGTGTGAGTACGAAAGGCACAATAGGATGTGCAAAATCTCCAAAAAGCATGGACAACTATAACACTTTATCTTAGTGCATCTACAAAAGAGAAATTACATGCAAAAAATATCTACAATGCCCAAAAAGGATAAAATGCTAGAAATACATGTAGAACAACCTAAAAAAAGGCATCCCATGCAAACATAATTTTTTTAGAAGCCAAAAAGTCCAAGTAATTTACCAAAATGTGAAAACAAAAAAAACTAAATAAAATATACCTAGAGAAAAATCTGAAAAAAGTGCATGGATAGTTGTGAAGATCTCTAAAAGAAATTTCCAACACCATTGGAATAAAAAAATAAATAGAACTTGGTCAAAATTTGTGAGCTCTAGAGTGAAAACAACACATCTAAATTTGATAATGATAAATTGTACCAGCAACAAAAAATAGTGATGAGATCCACACCAGTAGAACGTACATGAAACTAGCTTTTTGATAATGTCTCATTCACAAAATTTGAATATCATACATCCAAGTTAAGGACAAAAGAAAAAAAATACTCCTTTAGGGCCAAAGGGGGCTTAGAGGGGGCCCTTCCCTATGTTCATACCATTTACGTTAGCATGGAATAATACTGTCGTCAATAGAATATTCCCCTCATTTAGAAAAATATCGATCACCGTAAAAAAATTGATCATTGTAAAATGATGAAATACGACAAAGATTCCTATCGGAGAAATCTCAGTCATTGTAAAATGATGGAATATGCCAAAGATTCATGTTGAAAAAAACTGTGGTCATTGGTCACCGAAACTGGTGAAAATCGAGCTAGAAAAACTATGTTCCTTGGGAAAAATCTGAAGGTCATTGTACAAGGTAGAATCAACTGTTGTTGGGCACTTGAAGTCATCGTCGGTGATGTAAAAGCCATCAGAAAACTAGGTAGAGGCCATTGGTGCCCTATGTGGGACTGATGGTGGGCCTGTCCTATGAAGGTGGCCTAGCAAGTATGCCCAGAAAGGGATTCAATCATGACAAGTGTCATCATCCTATGTGATGAGATAAAATGATCTAATAATATTTCTCTTGTAAATAAAAAACACTCCTAAGTTTAGCTTAAGTGCATGGAATTAATTAGAGTAATAATCAATTAGAGATTAATTAATTATTGGTTGATGCATGATTACTCTAATAGTTACTTTTTGAGGGTTCATTTGAGAAGTTTTTGGCATATTTATCTCCTTATGTATATGAGTTATATTTATGATGAAATTTACGGAGAAATTTACGAGATTTTATTAGGTTTATTCCTAGTTATAAAATGGATTTGAGTTTGATCTTCCTTATTTTTAGAGAGACTTACATCCATGTTTCTATATGCGATACACATATTTTATGTGGTCTATGAGATTGAATAATTGGGTGTTGTTAAGTCTTTTTAATTGAGGTTTTGTGAAGGATATCTTACGTTTCATAGCTTAGTACTTTGATGTGTTGATAGAAGGACATGGCATGTGATGGTTTGTACATTTTTTCTCTCTAGTCTTGTGTTTATTCTTGGATGTTCATTAACATTGGAATTGAGGTTTATGTGGAGAAATTGTTATCACTATGTTTGTGGTCATGATTTGTTATTCCACTTCATTATTTTTAGTAACAACATGGGAGGTTCTTTAATCTCTTTATTTTGTTGTGTTGAAGAAATTGGGAGAGGTATGGAGACTAGTTGTGAGGAAATATATAATATTTTTTGTTGTCTTTATAGAGCATGAGTTCTACTAATGTTTTTTGATACCTTTGAAGGTATGGATTATTGGATGTGTTATAATTTTTGTAGTTGTTATTTCTAGTCACGTGAGGTTTTCCTAGGAAATATCTTGAAGCCTTTTTTTGTTGGGGATACAGATTCAGTCTGTCATGATAGATCAGCATCTAAGACAATGATGCCTTAGTGATTTCAATTCCAAATCGCAAAAAAGACACAAACAACTATGCCATAAAGCGGAAGCAGGCACAGTTGATCTCCCATTGATCCTCTAAGAGAAGTAAATGCAAAACAATAACAGATTCAACACAAGCATAGATTCAAGAACATGAATCAAACAACCATGAAAGACAAAACTATGAGCACACAAATTTACGTGGGAAAAACCCTTTCGGGTAAAAAAACTCCACCCTCCAAAACACTCAACTCACATGTATTATTCAGTAACTAAAATAGTTACAATACAAAACCAGAGCTATGCTCTTCAAGAGATTACATCTTGTTCATCTGGAGAAAGAATACTAGCAACACAAATTAGAATCATCACACAGTTACAATGTCCTTATATTGTGTATATTCCCTTCAACTCCTCACAAAGCCATCCTCATGGCCAGCTCAGCCTCTTGGCATCACAGGTTCACATCTTACCAGATTTGAGAGTCTAAGTGTTCACGGTTGAACCGTTAGAACACTCTCAGCCTCTCTTTGTTATCGCTCATCATCCTTATCGATTTACACACCAGAAATCCACCCACAAACACCCATATTTCACTGATAACGTGCATCACTCAAACAACATGCATCAAGCCACAACATTAAACAGGTTGTTGAAAACATGTTTGTCAGCCACCATCCAATAATGTAGCCCAATCGTAATCAGGAAATAAAGCTTCAGCCAACCAGATAATAAAGATGTTCCACGTGTCACCATCTCATTTGTTCACTGCTTCTGATAGTCGATCAAACCAGTCCAACTTGGTTAACCAAGTTTTTAGCTCACCTGAGCTCCTACCGCGTTACTACCAAGCCCACATGACCTAGCCGTGGTACAACAGTGAGCTCGCCCGAGCTCACCCTTCCTTCTACCTTGCTACCACTGCCTTGTCAGACTCACCTTGCGATATGGCGGTAAGCCATCTGGGCTCGCACCCTGAATCCACCACACAACCGCACCCCTATTTGAGTCACCTCGCGGTATGGCGGTGAGCTCACCCGAGCTCACCCAAGTCATCACCAAGCCCGGACACAGACTACACCATGCTACCGCCGAGCTCGTTTGGCCACCCCACGGTATGGTGGTAACTGCCTCCACTGACTGCCATCTCCACTGCGCTACCGCTGACTAACCAAATCCTTCCTGTGGTGTGGCAGTAACCTCCAGGCCAATCGTTGGTGGTCTTGTCACGGCCATCATGGTGAGAGGACCCATCACCCGCGGTATGGCGGTAACTGTCGAGCCCACCACTGGCGGTCTCACCATAGACACCGCGATGAGTGGAACCACTGCCTATGATATGGCAGTAACCGCTAGGCCAAGCCGCTAGCGACCTTACCACGCGAAATAAGGCGGTAACCGCTAGACAGACACTGCCAAACCACTGCGCTAAAGGTTAGAAAATGAAGGAAAATGCCAAGTCTGAAAGGAACAAGCCAGAACGTTGAGGCATAATTTCCCAACAATATCCCACTTACCGAAGAATTTCAGGCTTCCTCCAAACACCCAAACAAGGACCAACACCATGCTTCCAAGCTCCAACCAAGACCCCTGTAATGACATCAAAAAATGTCCACCATCTCAGACTATAGCTCCAACATCCAACACAGGAAAAGGAACAAGCCAAGGCATGTATGCACCAGTCTCCGGAACACAAACATTAGATCCTTCAAGTGGCCAAGGCACCAAAACAACAACATAAAATCACAACGCAAACACCAGAAAGAGAAACATTCTCCATAATCAAGAAAAACCATCAGCCAGAAAGGCAACCATAAACAGATTGCCCTTATCCAATTGATCAAACCCACGCGATTGAAAACCAACACCCATACCTCATGCTGAATCATCCAACCACCCATACCTTAAAGGTATGACTATCAGTAAACTCATGCCATCACACAGCCAACCCATCAACAGGAAGAAATAAGCACCATGTGCCAACTAGTCAAAAGACCAAACACATCCAGGTACTCCCATTGCAAAGGTATTGTCCGGATGATTGCAAACAAAGCACCATCACACATGATCCAAGCATACTAAGTACACCAATCCCTACACATAGAAATGAGTAACCATGTAGTTCCAAGGAACACCCACTCTGATCTGCACACCCTAAAACCACCTGCTACAAGAAACGTTTCTCTCAACCACCTTCCACCATTCTTCCAAGGTTCCATATCTAACTGAAGAAGGAAACATAGGAACCTTCATGCCATCACCCAAGTGACAACACATGATCACAAACAAGTGACCAACATGGCTCCACATAGACATCCCACATCTAAAGTCAAGAATATTTAGGAAGAAGAGACAAAAAATCAAACATGTCCTTCTACAAACACTTCTATATGCTAGTTGTGTCAAGAATGATCTTCTTCACATCCCAAAGGGAAAACCTTAACAACATCCAACAAAATGTAAGCATCTCAAAGAAGATCAAACTAACCCATATAACCATCTCCTATCAGTCCTCAAAAGCACAAGGAGATGCACAATGTTGTCCACCTTTCATTATGAATCCTCCAGAATCTCAACAACTCAAGATTCATATCCATGAAAAATAAAGCATAACACACATCTGAAAGATATAATGGGAAACTACCTTTCAAATAAAACACCACTGCCGAGAAGACCAAGAAGAAAAGAGAAAAGATGATCCTCCAAGATATACAAGCCACCATGACTTACCCAAGAGCATTCTCCTTCATGGTCTCTATTGAACTCACGTTCAACCAAGGTGCAAGCAACTCAGACTTTCAGTTGAAACAACAACATTCTCAAAAGAATTCTAGCCTCGCCTTATTCTCCATGTATCCATGAGCACCAACAACCTATCATCTCAATGCTAACTCCAAACTACAACACTGCAATAAACATGAAGTGCTCCAGCATATGACCAATGTACTCAAAACAAAGAGAAATACCAGACCACTGTCAAAGCTCCAAACCAGCTGAACAGGAACTTATCATGACACCATGATCTACATATCTCCATTAGGAGATACCATGCTTCAAGTGAACTATCCAAGGTCTCAAGAGCAAAGCAACATGCCAAAACTCTAATGCACAAGCAAGAGTGTACCATGACATAAAACAAATAGACTCTAAACCAACATCACCTGTCAAGCACCACCAGCATCTTAGCCAAAGACTACCAAGGTCCTTCATGGCTCCAAGATGCTACACATCTTCAAATAGTGACCATCCAGATCCGAAAGAGCTCTTTTGCAGCAACAAGATCTAAGAGTCCTCAAGAAGCATCTGCAACACCAAAGAATATCATTCACCACCAAGTGATGAATCCACAGTCATTGCTAAAGCTCCCACTGAACCGTGACACCGAGCTTTCCAAGCACCATGACCAACCACCCCATCACTGTCAAAAACTTACACTAGCCAGTGTATCTAGCTCTCCATGACATCGTGATTCACATGCTTCAGATCCCCATCATTGACTATTTAGGTACTCAAATGCCATTCCTCCTCTCATCTCAAAACATCCATGCCAATGCACAAGTGACCACAAACAAGGCCAACTAATAGATCTGCACCACACTATTACAACCTTGTGGATATTGGCAGTCCACTTCCGAGTTGTCTCACAACAAACATGTAGGTAAGGACAGCCCACAACATTGCACAACTTGTAGATGCAACCAAATGAAAACCTGCAAATCTATCATCGCACTGGAAACTGAAAAACTAAGATCATCAAAGAGAACAACCAAAGCATACAAGAAAGACTCAAACACCAAATCAACAACAGATCTGATTTTCCAGTCACGTCCACAACTCAAGCACCATAGTCTAGGAAACAATCAAGCATACCACAAGAATGCTAAAAGAGAAACTCATACCAACACTCCCATGCAGAGAAGACATCACACCTCCTCAAAGACATGTTGAACTGCAACTCTATCATCCAGTCACACCCCAGAAGCCTAGATCTAGAAAAACAACAAATGACAACTCCACACAAAACACAAGTTTTCCTTGACCATGCAAAACTATAGTGTTTCCAAAACACCCATGCACCTCCATAGTCACTGCTCATCTGGATGACTCAAGAGTCTACACACAACCATCATAGTTAACCAGACTAATGAAAAGAAACATGAATATGCATCATAGAATTTTTAGGAAAATCTACACAAAACCTTTCGAGCCAAAGACATGAATTTGAAACCATGCGAGTGCAAGACACGGGTAAGAACAGAACAACAGGTCCATTTCAGACCAGTTCCAAAAACCACAGTCATGCACAAGCATGCAAGAGAGCCAGGCTATCTAGAAGCTGCAGACCACCAGGATCAACTTCATAGCCTCTATGCAATCAGAGCAACAGAGAAATCCCCTTCAGTGCTAAGTTAGAACACCCAACACAAGCGCAATACTCCATGGCTAAACAAAAACACAAGGAACTCCATACCGCCAGGGAGCCTCTCACATAGACACCCAGTATGAAACCACGCTTCACTGCAACACAACCATAAGCACATCTCACGCCCTTTGCATTAGGAACATTTTTTACCAGCCAAGAGCCTCAGACCATATTGCCACAATATGATCAACTCCAATCATCTCCAACATCTTTCAAAACTATGTGTTGAATCAAAGAAGCGGGAACTTCCACTCATCGAAGGATCAATCACCAACCGATTTCTCTTGATTTCCTCAAGCTTGCCAGGCTAAGAAATCATCATAGGAGAAATACCCAAAACTCCAGTAACCAAGAGAAGGCTTTGAAACCACTTGTTAGTATCATCAAGCCTCAAACTCCTTCACCCAGCTCTGATACCACTTGTTGGGGATATGGATTCGGTCTGTCATCATAGATTAGCATCTAAGACAATAGTGCCTTAGTGATTTCAATTCCAAATCACAACAAAGACACAAACAAATATGCCATAAAGCGGAAGCAGGCACAGTTGATCCCCCATTGATCCTCTGAGAGAAGTAAATGCAAAACAACAACAGATTCAACGCAAGCATAGATTCAAGAACATGAATCAAACAACCATGAAAGACAAAATTATGAGCACATAGATTTACGTGGGAAAAACCCTTTTGGGTAAACAAACCCCACCCTGCAAAACACTCAACTCACATGTATTATTCAGTAACTAAAACGGTTACAATACAAAACCAGAGCTATGCTCTTTAGGAGATTACATCTTGTTCATCTGGAGAAAGAATACTAGCAACACAAATCAGAATCATCACATAGTTAAAATTTCCTTATACTGTGTAAATTCCCTTCAACTCCTCACAAATGACTGTCACAGCCAGCCTCACGAAAAGCTCAGCCTCTTGGCATCATAGGTTCACATCTTACCAGATCCAAGAGTTTAAGTGTTCACAATTGAACCGATCGAACACTCTCAGCCTCTCTCTGTTATCACTCATCATCCTTATCGATCTACACACCAGAATACATATACTGTGTGCCAACCTGTTCAGCCCAGCAAAGCCTTCAATGGTCATTAGGATAAAAAATTATCCACCTGCAAGCACCCATACTTCACTGATAATGTACATCGCTCAAACAACATGCATCAAGCCACGCAACATTAAACTGGTTGTTGAAAACATGTCTATCAACCTCCATCCAATAATGTAGCCCAATCGTAATCAAGAAATAAAGCTTTGGCCAACTAGATCATAAATATCTTCCACATGTCGCTATCTCATTCATTCGTTGCTTCTGATAGTCGGTCAAACTGGTCCAACTCAGTAAACCAAGTTTCGAGCTCACTCGAGCTCCTACCACGTTACCACCGAGCCCACACGACCCAACTGTGGTACAATGGCCTTCTACCTCGCTACCGCTACCCTATCGGAATCGCCTCGTGGTATGGTAGTAAGCCATCCGGGCTCACACCCTGACTCCACCGCACAACCACGCCCCTGTCTGAGTCGCCTCAAGGTATGGCGATGAGCTCGCCCGGTCTCACCCAAGTCATCATGGAGCCCAGACACAAACTACACCGTGCTACCACCGAGTTCATTTGGACACCCCATGGTATGGTGGTAACTACCTGTGCTGACCACCATCTCCACCGCACTACCGCTAACTAACCAAATCCTTCCTACAGTGTGGCAGTAACCGCCAGGCAAACCGTTGGTGGTCTCACCCCGGTGAGAGGACCCACCGGCCGCAGTATGGTGATAATCGTCGAGCCCATAGCTGGCAGTCTCACCGTGGACACCACGATGAGTGGAACCACCGCCAGGACAAGCCATTGGCGGCCTTACCGCGTTACCGCGGTGAGTGAACTCGCCGTGCGCGGTAAGGTGGCAACTGTCAGATAGACACCGCCAAGACCAAGCCAGACCACTGCGGTAAAGGCTAGAACATGAAGTAAAACACCAAGTCTGAAGGGAACAAGCCAGAACATTGAGGCATAATTTCCCAACATTTTTATCACTTAGAGTTGATGTTTTTTTTCTTTGGATTGGTGCATCTTCAACTTGGCTTGTTCCTTTTCTTCCATAAGTGACATGTTGGAGGATGAGAGGTTTCCTTGCTTGTGTTGGTCACCTTGGATGTTATTGCAGGTATCTTAATGGATCACAAGAGCATGATAGAGATTCATATAATTTCATAGATGGATGTGGTGATGTATTCCATTGATTGACCCTTATGTAATATATATAATAACTAGGAGAATGCTAAGAAAAAGGTTGTTGTACACTTTGTTGCAAGTATGAGCAAATTGATGTTTTCATTGGTGTCAACTTTATAAGGAGGAAGAAGATCATTATTGGGGGAGATATTTGAGTGTGAGCAATTGATGTCCATGCTTTGATTAGCTACATTATGTTGTCATTATTAAAGCTACTAGTGTCAACCTCTAGTGTTGTTGTGATAAGCTAATGTGATCTACAATTGAGTTTCTACATTGTATTTGGTTCAATTGTGTTGAGGAAGTACTGAAGATGATGAGGATGTGTCTCTGGTGCTTGGTTTCTAAGTACTTTTGAGAAAATTTGATAAAAAGAAGAAATAGTGTGTTACAGTGATGTGCTGGGTTGCAGGGTTGTGTTCTTGTGTTGCTTCACATTTATTCTAGGTTGAATATATGCCTATGTGATTCAAATATGTTCATCAAAGATGTTTAGAGGTCTTGTATCCAGAATTTGGTTTGCTAGATCGATGTGCAGAAGAAGTTTTACTTACCAAAGTGTGAGTTGTGTATTATAGAGGCATCTAGGAGAAATTTCTTTGCTTCTTGTTTCTCTACAGTTATGTTTTAGATCTTTCAAATCTAAAGGACTGTTGATAGTTTTGGTATCTCTCTTTAGTTGAAGTGGTTTGAGGTTTGGAGCTAAGGAAGTATATTTCTTGAGTTATAGTGTATGGCAGAGTTGTCTAGATGTACTGGGTGTGTACATTCCTCAGGTGAAATTTGTTGCAAAGGAGTTTGTTGGATTTTAGGGTGTTTATGGAATATTCCAAAGTGTGTTCAAGTGACATTTTTTGTCTGAGTTATGGACAGATCAAAGGAAGCATGTACTTAAAAGATTAATGATGTTTACATGGGTAATGGCTAACATTAGTGTTTACACTACTTGCAAACTTTTTAGATGTTTGTGGAATCATGGCATGGCGTGTAAGGATGGATTTAGGTCCTAACTAAGGAGCTTTATGGTCCTCCTTCATTCCTTTCCACCATGAGAATGTTTTGGTGCTGACCTAATTTAATTTTGCACAGTTGAGGTGCATAGCCGAACTTGGAGAAAGTTTCAAGGTTAAAGATGGTATAAATAAGATTTGAGTTGTTGAAGGATGAAGTGATAAATAAGAGATACAAATGATGCAAATTGTAGAGTGTTAAAGTGTGAATTTAAAAAGTGAAGTGCAAGCTTTCATGTGTTAGATTATTGGATCCAGTGAGCAGAAGGTGTCTACAATTCTTCACTTAGGTTGTGAAGGTGTTAGCGATATTGTGGTGGATTCTCTATTGTATTGAGATAGTTTTCTCTATGTAACATTTCTTCTCTATCTCATTTTATATTCTAGTAGCGAGCCTTTATTTTTCTAGGTAGTGAGCCCTCTGACAATGAGCCTTTGTAATTGATTTTGTTATTACTTATAATGTGAGCTAATCCTCACCATGGTTTTTTCGATCTTGGGTTTTCCACGTAATTCTGGTGTTCTCTTGTGTATAGTGTTGTTATGTTTCAATTTCTATTATTTAATTTTCATGATAAATCATCATAACAGATTTAAGGGTTTATTGAATGAATGTGTATAGTGGCTTTGAAGTTTTAAGATACAACCGATTCACCCCCCTCTCATTTTTCTTGTGCATTCAACAATTGGTATCAGAGAAAGTTTCCTTGGAAGAAAGCTTGATCTCTTGAGGTAGATTTGGGATGGCACACAAGGAGATTCCCATGTTTGATGGCACAAACTATGCATTCTAGAAGACAAGGATGGAAGGTTATCTGGTTTATCTTGGATTTGACATCTAGAAGGTAGTATAAAATGAATATACTATGCCTACAAATGGTCTAAGCACTAAAGTTGAAATCAAGTCCTATGAATTCAATGGTCGACCAAGGTATGCTCTCTTGTGCAGTCTTAAAAATTTTGAATTAGTGAAAGTTATGGATCTAAATACTAAAGAAATCTGGACAAAGTTGGAAAGCATTTATAAAGGAGATGATAAGGTTAAACAAGCTAAGACACAGAATATGAAGATTACATTTGAAAACCTATGGATGTCTAAAGATGAAAACATTACAAGCTACATGCAGAGGGTAGATGAAGTGCTCATTTTGATTAGAGGTCTTGGTGGAAAGGTCAAAGAATCAAAGGCGGTAAATAAAATTCTCAAAACTCTTCCTAAAGCATATAGTCATAAATTTTCTACTATTGAGGAATTTGCAAATTTATATTTATATGCTAGAGATCAGTTGTATGGATCCCTAACTATATTTGAAATGAGAGAATTTGGTGTAAATAATGGTGCAAAAATTGAGATTGCTTTTAAGGATGGAAAATCAAAGAAGACTAAAGAATCAGATCAGGAGGATCTTGATGATGTGGAAGCTAACTTTGTGAGAAGGATCAAAAAGGATACAGGTAAGTACAACTTGGTAAGTTGTCTTTCAAATTTTTTAGTTGTGGAAAGATAGGTCACTATGCTTCAAGATGTCAAAATAGAGTTGTGAATGACAAAAATAAGGAGAACTGAGGTAATATGATTAGGAAAATCTATTATGTTAGAAAAGATGCAAGTATTTCAAATGATGAATCTGATTATGGAGATGATGATGATGATAATGAATGCTTGTTTATGGATTTAAAATATGAAACCAATTCTACTAACTCTGAAAGGTGTGTGAAGGATAGCTCTCTAAAGACAAGGGACAAGACTTAAGGTACTTTGGTATCTACTTTTCATGCTAGATAGGATAAGAACTATTGGATCATTGACAATGGATGTTCTAACCATATGATTGGTGACAAGAGTAAGTTTTTTAAACTTTAAAATATGATGGAGGACTTGTTAGATTTGGTGATGATCCAGGTGCTAATATATGTGGAATAGGTTCAATCATTTTTTATCCATATAGCATAATACTGATGACATTTTCTATGTTAAGGGCCTAAGGAATAACCTCTTGAGTGTTGGAAAAATGTGTAGCAAAGGATATAATCTTATGTTTTAGGATAATGGGTGTAAGATCAGAAAAAGGTTCAAAACTATGATTGTTGTTGGAAGAAGGATAGATGGAAATGTTTATCAACTTAAGGGTGTTGATGGTCATTTCTTTATGAATCGAATTAATGAAATTTGTCTATAGAACAAGAGGATTGTTAGATTAATTTTGATAATCTAGTAAGAATCATTTTAGTTCAAGTTGTGAGAGATCTGCCAAAGATTACAAAGCCTATCAATGTTTTCTACAAGGATTGTCAGATTGGAAAGCAAACAAGAAGAAGTTTCAAAGGTAAAGAACAATCTACTATCGGATTGTTAGAGTTCGTGCATATAGATATTTTTGGTCCTACAAGAGTAAAAATTCTTCAAGGTGACAGGTATTTCATGCTTTGGATTGATGACTATTCTAGAATGACATGTGTTACTTTTCTCAAATAAAAATATGAAGCCCTAGACAAGTTTAAAGCATTTAAATTATGGTTGAGAATGAAATGGACATGAAAATCAAGTGTTTGAGGTCTGACAGAGGTGAAGAGTTCACCTCCAATGAATTTAACATGTTTTTTCAGGATCATGGCATAAAAAGCAACTTGTCTACCCTTAGAACTCCTCAACAAAATGGAGTGAATGAAAGGAAAAATAGGATTGTTTAAGAAGCTGTAAGGACTATGATGAAAGAAGCAAACCTACTAGAAATCTATTGGAAAGAAGAAATTAATGTAATTGTTGTTTACATACTTATCAGAGTTCAAGCAAAAGCAAACACCACAAAGACTCACTATGAGCTATGGTATGGAGGGATTCCTACAATCAAGTACTTTAGGGTGTTTGGAAGAAAATGTTACGTTAAAAGAGATGAAGAAGACTTGTGAAAGTTTGATGCAAGGTATGATGAAGGTATCTTCCTTGGATACTCTACTAGAAGCAAAGCCTATAGATGCTACAAGAGATTGAGAAAAATAGTTGAGAGTGCAACTGTCAAAGTTGATGAATATTTTCAAAAGAATTCAATGGTGATAGATGGATATGAATCAGACAAGCCTACATATAGAGAAGAATAAAAAACTAAGGAAAAGGAAGTACAAATTTAAGAGGAAGAAGCTCCCATAAAGACCCCTAGAACCCCTAAGTATGTGCACAAGAATCATTTTGAAGAACAGATCATTGGAGACAAAAGAAAAGGTGTATTGACAAGAAGGAAACCTGTTGAAGAAGAGGTAAATCTGTGTTTACTTTCTGAAGTTGAACCTAAAACACTAATTGAGGCATGCAAAGATGAACGTTAGATAAAGGATATGAAAGAAGAACTACTACAGATTGAGAAGAATTAGACTTGGAAACTTGTCCTAAGACCTACAAACAAAAATATAATTGGGACTAAATGGGTGTTCAAAAACAAACTAAATGAGAATGGAGAAGTGGTAAGAAACAAGGCAAGAGTTGTATGTAAATGCTACTCACAAGTTGAAGGAATATATTTTGAGGAGACATTTGCTCCAATGCAAAGAATGGAAGCTATCAAGATATTTTTGGTTTTTGTAGCACATAAGGATTTCAAAGTTTATCAAATGGATGTGAAGTCTACTTTATTGAATGGAGTGTTGGAAGAAGTATACGTGGAGCAAGTGGAAGGGTTTTAGTTATCAGACAAACTAGATATGGTTTGTAGATTGAGGAAGGAATTATATGGATTGAAGAAAGATACCAGAGCTTGGTATGTAAGGTTGGATAGGTATTTGATACAACAAGGATTCAATAAAGGTACTGCAGATAGTAATCTTTACTTTAAAGTTTAAAAAGATCAAATTTTGATTGTGGTTTTATATGTTGATGATATAATTTTTGGAGCCAATGAAGCTATGTGTAATAAGTTTACAGAAGTGATGCAAAATGAGTTTGAGATGTCTTTGTTTGGGAAGATGAGTTTCTTCCATGGGCTACAAATCAATCAAATAAATAAAGGCATTTTCATTTCACAATCAAAGTATGTCAAAGAATGTTGAAAAAGTTTGGAATGGAAGATTCTAAACCGGTGTGTACTCCTATTGTTATTGGTTGCAAGTTGTGCAAGAATGATGAATCTCCTGAGGTTGATCAGAGCAAGTACAAATCAATGATTGGTGGAATGCTATATCTAACTACTACTATACTGGATATTGTGCATGTAGTTTGCCTTGTGGCTAGATTCCAAGAAGATCCAAGAGAGTCACATGTTGCAACACTCAAAAGGATATTCATATACTTGAAGGGCATTCTGCATCTTGGATTATGGTATCCAAAGGATACTAATTTCACCTTGAGTACTTACACAGATGCATATTGGGTTGGTTGTGTAGATGACAAAAAAAGAATAAGTGGTGGTGCATTCTTTTTTAGATGTAGATTGGTATCATGGCTAAGCAAGAAACAAGATTTAGTTTCTTTATCTACTGCAAAGGCTAAGTACATTGCAACATCATCTTATTGCACATAGGTGTTATGGATAAGGCAAATAGTGAAGGATGCTAGAGTGGTGTATGATAAGCCTATTTTTATCTTTTGTGATAGTACAAGTGCAATCAATATTTCAAAGATTCTGGGAATGCATTCAAGGACAAAACATATCTCAATTCGATATCACTTTTTGAGAGAGAAGATTATGGAGAATGAAGTAAAGCTTGAATACGTGTCTATAAAGGATCAGATTGCTGATATATTCACTAAGGATCTTCCTTAAGGATACTTTTGAGTATCTCTGGGAGAAGTTGTGGGTTATTGCCCCTACTTCTTTGAACTAGATGTACAAGGAGATGCATAAGTTCAGTGGATCTCAATATTTATTCTTTTCTCTGGACTGATGTTGGTGGCTACCTCTTAGGGGGAGTAGGTAGTAGCATTGTTGGTTGTTGTAGTCAAAATATAATGTGTTGTCATTGTGCAATAGTAGGTGATTTGGTGCAGTTTGGTGTGTGCTCCTAAGGGGGAGTATGCAAAGTAGTAAAAGAAATATTGTTGCAGAATAGTTGTGAGAAAGTTGATTGATGTCAAAGGGGAGAATAAATGATACAATTTTTTTGTCCTTTTCCATTGATGTCAAAGGGGGGGAGAGATTCATGTGAAAAAAATAAGCTATCAAAGGGAGAGAGAGTTTATGAGTTTTCTTGTGAAAGGGGGAGAAAAGATAAAAGAGAAAAGTAAATAGATATGAAGTAGAGCTATTGTGTCTTTGATGGTTTTTCACATCATGCATTGTCATCAATGACAAAGGGGGAGATTGTTGCAAGTATGAGAAAATTGGTGTTGTCATTAATGTCAACAAGCTTGTGTTGTTAGTGGTGTCAATTGTATAAAGAGGAAGAAGATAATAATTTGGGGATATTGTTGAGTATGAGCAGTTGGTGTCCATGCTTTGATTAGTTACATTATGGTGTCATTAGTAAAGCTACTAGTGTCAACCTCAAGTGTTGTTGTGATAAGCTTATATGATCTACGGTTGAGTTGCTATGTTGTAGTTGGTTTAGTTGTGTTGAGGAAGTACTGAAGATAATGAGGATGTGTCTATGGTGCTTGGTTTCCAAATGCTTCTGAGAAAATTTGATAAAAATAATAAACATGTAGCAGTGATGTTATGGGTTGTAGGGTTGTGTTCTTGTTTTGCTCCATATCTAGATTCAATATCTGCCTATGCGCTTTAGATATGTTGATTTAAGATGTCGAGAGTTATTATATCTAGAATTTGGTGTTATGGATCGTTGTGCAGAAGAAGTTGTGTTCACTAGAGTGCAAGTTGTGTATTCCAAAGGTGTCTAAGAGAAATTTATTTGCTCCACATTTCTCCACAATTATGTTTTAGGTCTTTTGGATCTAAAGGAGTGATGATAGTGTTGGTTTATTTCTTCATTTGAAGTAGTTTGAGGTTTGAAGCAAAGGAAGTATGTTTCTTGAGTTACAATGTATGGCAAAGTTGTCTGGATGTACTGGGTGTGTACATTCCTCAGGTGAAAGTTGTTGTGAAGGAGTTTTTTGGATTTTAGGGTGTTAATGGAATATTCTATAGTGTGTTCAAGTGACATTTGTTGTCCGTGAGTTATTGATAGATCAAAGGAAGATTGTACTTAAAAGGTAAATGGTGTTTACATGGGTAATGACTGACCTTGGTGTTTACACTACTTGCGAAGGTGCTTGGATGTTTGTGGAAGTATGGTGTTGCATGTAAGGATAGATTTAGGTCCTAGCTAAGGATTTTTGTGGCCTGCCTTCATTCCTTTCCATCGTGTGAATATTTTGGTGCCAACCTAATTTGATTTTATAGGGTTGAGGTGCATAGCCAACCTTGGAGAAAGTTTTAAGGTTAAAGATGGTATAAATAAGAGTTGAATTGTTGAAGGATGAAGTGATAGACAAGATAGATGTGAGTGATGCGAATTGTAGAGCGTTAAAGTGTGAATTTGAGAAGTGCATTGCAAGCTTTTATGTGTTAGATTACAGGATGCAATGAGCATAAGGTGTCTACAATTCTTCAATCAAGCTGTGAAGGTGTTGGTGACATTGTGGTGGATTCTTTGTTGCATTGAGATAGTTTTCTCTTTGTAACATTTCTTCTTTATCTTCTTTTCTATTATGGCAGTGAGCCTTTATTTTCCTATGTAATGAGCCCTCTGGATATGAGCCCTCCAACAATGATCCTTTGTAATCGGTGTTGTTATTACTTATAATCCTCACCATGGTTTTTCCCATCTTGGGTTTTCCACGTAAATCTAATGTTCTCTTATGTATGGTGTTGTTGTGTTTTAGTTTCTGTATTTTCTTTTCATGATAAATCATGATAACAAATTTAAGGGTTTATTGAATGGGTGTGGATCTAAATGTGTATAAAGTTTTAGAAATTTTAAGGTACAATCGATTCACCCCCCCATCTCAGTTATCTTGTGCATTCAACACCCTTATACAATATTTTTGTTAATTATATAAAAAAATTATGATGTGTGGTGTATCTTAGCAAATATGTTTAGCCACGTTAATTATTTATTTGGGCCTACTTATAAATTTGTATTGTAACATTGATTGGATATTTTATTTTTGGATTACATATTGGAAAAATATTTTATATTGAAAATAATAGTATCAAAAAGTAAATGTTGAGGTCAATGGTTTTGTGCTCTCATGGTTTTGAGACACAGTTGAATTGATATCACTTGGTGGTTTTGTGTGAGCTTGATTCTTTAAAAGCAAGCACCTGTTTAGTAGTAGAGGTTGGCTATCATATAGAACTCTCTTGTAAAGTGCATATGAAATGCATGACATGAGATATATGGTTGTATGACTAGCCATTATTCTTCGATGCATTTGAGGAGCTCTGTATTTCAAAAGTGTCCATGGAGACTTTGTAAGTGTATTGTAATGTTTCATTGTTGAAATGTACATTGAGTGTGGATGCTTTTGGAAGCTAGGTTTTTCTTTCATGAAGGATTTTCCTAGGGTATATCTTGTGTCATCTAAATGGTATGTTTGTCTATTATTTTAATAATGGATTTGAAGTACTTGTTTGCATATTTTTCTCTGTAGAAATGTTGTTATCATTACAATATTTCCTTTCATGTTATATTAAGGGGATTTTATTGAACATCCTTTGATTATCCCTCAACCCACCATTGTGTACCATGTGATGCCATGGATGTGCTAGCTAGGTTCAATTTAACCATGGTTGAAAGTGGTTTAATCGAACCTATGCAATTTTAGGCTGATTCATTTTGACATTTTTTTAAAAAAATTAACTTAAAATTTAAACTCACTTTGTGATTTTACCCATGTAGGCAACAAGTTTTATAAATCCCAAATAAATTCTAAATTGGAAGAAACTTCATGGGAGAAAAGCATCCCAAGACTAGATTGTGGATGCATCCTACTCCCAGTAGGTTATTCTTAAACATTAAATCTAGGTTAACAATTAAAGGTAATTTTTTGCTAATAGAATAAGACAACTATTTACCACTTTTGCACGTGGATGAGGTGTAAAATCACCATGAAATTTTTGACCATTGAACCATCATTGTTTAAGTAAAACATCCCAAGTATCAAAAAGTTTTTAAAAATTATCTCTTATTTTTTATTGCTATTCTAGTTTTAGTTTCTAGTTTTTTCTAACCTAACATTTGAACCAATTAAAATTCACAACATGAAATCTAGACAAGCTATCTAATTCTTCTTAACATTTCAATTATCTATATTTCTATCACTCAAATCTTTATTTACAATTTATAATATCAACTCCTTTAAAAATTCAAAGTATAATCCAATTAAAATTTATTCTTGAATTCTAGAATATAAAATACATTTCTTTCTTTCTCTTAATATTATTTAATATTTTAATCTCCATAACTTCCCTTAAAAATCTTTATCCCACATGATAATCTTCCTTGCCATTAATAATGACACTCTTTGACCATAATAATCTATGTTTTTTAATTGAATAAAAACAAAGAAATTAAAGAGCCCTAAATTATGATAGTCTTCAACCATAATAACCTTTCATTTCTTATTGAATAAAAACAAAGAAATTACACAATGAAGAGACATGGTCCTTAATGCCCTTAATTATGATAATCTTTGACCATAATAATTTTCTTTTAATTAAATAAAAACAAAGAAATTAGAGAGCCTTCAATTATGATGATCTTTGACCATAATAATTTTCTTTTAATTGAATAAAATAAAATAAAATTATAGAGTCTTCCATTATGATTACCTTCTACCATTATAACCTTTTATTTCTTATTGAATAAACTCAAAAAGAATTACACAATAAAGAAACACGGTGAAACAACATACCTTAATAACCTTGCATTTTTCTCTTATGCTCTCTCTCATCCTGATGATGAATCACATAATGTGTCCTAAACGTTGATGTAAAAAATCATACACAATCAAATCGAAAAATCATTTCATAATAATTAACATGAATTATGAAATTTTGATATCATTAAAAAATATAATTTTCAAAGTGTATTTTATTCAAGTCCCTCGTGAGCACGAAACAGACCGGGTGAAACACTTTAAGTTTGAATGTCAACCAGCCCAGGTCTCACGTTTGGGCTATGAAGTATGAACACTCCCCACATAGTCAATTGTGGTTAATCAACGAGTACGTACCTAACACGCCAGCTTTGTTTTATCCGAAGGAATGTAAGAATGGGGATTTTATATTTATAGTCATACAGAGGCTTTCAAAGTGCTGTTCTTGATCAGAAGTGGAGGTTGACCGGGACAGAGAGGGCTTCAGCTTCCATGTGTCGACCAGACAAGAACCAGTGCCCAAGCCTGCATGTGAGTGCCTATCTAATACAAAGCCGACTTAGGGCTTAATAAGGTCAAGTTCAGAGTACAATAAGCAATACAAGTTCCCCTGCTACCTCGAGTTTCTTAAGCCCCAGGGAATGGCTGATTATACCAGAAATAAACACAGTTTAGAGAGCCAAGAAATTCATTCATTCTCATTCAATTCCATTGAGATTGATAATTCTCAAGAGTACCCTCATGAGGATGATGATAACCCCTTGTTTGACATAGATTTTACGTCTCTGGACTGTGATTATCCCTTGAAAAATAACAGTAGCCCATGCGCAGACGATGTTAAAGAAGCAGAAGAATTGAAATTTAGCTTCTCTATTTCAAATTCCATTAATCCCAACACAAACCAATCCAGTTTGGCTGCAGATAATTTGAATTACAAAGGCCAGTTGCTTCCACTCCAAGTTCCTCGAAGTTTAGACATGGTCAGGCAGCATGAGGTTGGTGATGGGAACGGATCTCTGCAGTGGGGTAATGTTAATGGGGTCAAGCCCCTGTTCCCCAATTTGCTCAAAACTGCTACTAAGTTGAAGTTATTCCTGTTTGGATTGAGAAAATCAGCTAAGGTTGGAATGGATTTGCAGGCTGATTATGGAAGGGGCACAGATTCAAATGTGCAGAAGCAGAGCAAGTATTTCATTGTCAAATTCAAGATGGTGGATGTTCCCCTGTTTTTTCGTTTTATTGGAGACAATTCTAGGGGTTCAAAGAGAGATGAGAACAGAAACTGGTTTCAGAAGAAATCAGAGGACTCCCATCGGAATATTGGACAGTGTAAAAGCAATGAAAGGGATAAGAAAAAAGTAAAGGAGATTGTTCAAAAGTATGTGAAGATGATAAAACCTCTCTATTTGAAGATTTCTCAGAGGTATAGCGAGAAAACCAAGCATGAACCTGTCAAGAAATCTGTTGTTGCCAATAGAACTATACACTGTGGATTTTCCGGCTCAGAGAGAATTCATCAAAAACAGCTTTCTTTCTATGATAAATTGAAAATGGTCTACAAGCATTCCTGTAAGGAGAATAATTCTTCTTCTGATGTGAATCCTGCAGTCCCTAAAAACTGTAGTGAGAGCACAATAATGGAGCTGCAGAATGCCATTCAAGGAGCCATTGCCCACTGCAAACGGTCCAATTCAACTGAGGGTATGTAGCCTAGTAATAGACCTAATTAACACTCTTTTTAGTTGGTATGAGTTTTCCACAGTCCATGAATTCAACTGTGTATGTTTTTTTATCGACATTTTGGATCACACTTAGTGATCCATGATTTCGCTTTCTTGCACTCAGTCCTCTTATTGTTTTTGCAGCTGTGGCTACAAACCCTAAAATAAATTATTATCTTGTTTTTAGGTGTCCCTGCATATCCTGATGTGTTCATTCTTTTCTCATAAAGACCATCTATTTTTACAAACATTGCTGATCCTAGTAGACATCCCTGTCATTGCTTTCTTAACAAGGCCACTTAGTCATGATAGGCATTGTTCATTTTCCTTTTTCCTTTCTCTTTTTTCTTGCAACTCTGGTTCCCTTTCCTCATCCAAGCATAGCTCCTGTTGCTTTTGCAACTGTCTCTCAGATCCTCTACGCCTAAAGTTAGTCATGACTCTGATGAGGAGCCGTACTGAGGAATTCATCAGTTTCTAACTGCAATTTGAACAATAGGGTAAGCTAACCTTGATGCAATGAGAACCTGATGGTATGTTCTATGACAAAAAAGTGTTTGGGTGAAATGTATTAGCCTAGTTGATATTTTTTTGTGTTGATCTCATGTATATTGCTGATTGACAATCTGTTCATGTTGTCTTATGAATTTATAAGGACGTTGTCACATCTGTCTTGAATTATCTCTTAGTTATTGTTATGGATTTCTGAGGCATGTATTCTTGATGGGTACACTTCTTTATTATTTTTTCAGTATTTTCCTCCTAACAGAGAGCATCTGTTTGTTGTTTCCACAAGAGTGATTTGATATTATATTTGCTTTAAGTTAAAGGTATGCATAGCTTTTCCTCTGTTTCCATCATCTCATCCATTGCTTTCACTTAAGATCGCTTCCCACGTTTTAGGCTCAGTCACCATCTACTACAATCTGTATGGTCTAACCACCCAAGTCCAACCATCAATTCCAGCATGTCTTATAATTTATCAAATTGGACTTCCCTAATAGCCTGCACTGGTTATGGTACTATAACAACTTCTTGTCTGTGATTTCAGATGTCCCAACCTCTTCAGATTTGGAAGGTTCACCCTAATCCTAACAGATCTCTTATAGAGGATATTTTCATCGTATGCTACTGTTGTAGATCTGCAAAAGAAAGCAGGCCATCAGAAGCGCATGAAACCGTCAATGTTGGACATTTTGACAGGCTCAGACTAACATTTGCTTTTGTCCATGGGTATCAGATTCGTATATACCGGATTTCAGAAAGCTCACATGCCTCTAGTAGCATTTGAATGCAGTTAATACAATCTGCTAATGTTTTCTTAAGCAGTAAGGGTGAAAATCTCTGAGTTGTAAGTTGTAAGACTTAAGGCAGCCTCTTTAGAGAAGAATAACAGCTATATGGAGTATATTCCTCATTTTTTCTTTTGGGCATCTGCTGCCATCCTGCATATAATGAGATAAAGAGTGTTTTTTTAAAGATGAATAATTTTTTTCAACTGTGTTGAAAGTTTAGTTTAATCACCAGCACCCTTGGAGCAGTGATGAAACCAGGTTTAAGACACACAATCCGTGTAATTTAAGAAATGCCAAATAAGTATTTCATAGGTATGCTTTAGTTACTTTGGATAAAAATTATTTTAAATTAGCTCTATTTTAAGGTAAATATTGAAACTGCACCTTCAAACACATAATTTGTGTAATTTAAGAAATGTTATTTACTGAGAATTTCATACAGTTGGATATGCAATAGTTAATTTGGTATGGATAAAAAATATCTAAAATTACTTCAATTTTAAGGAAAATATTAAAACCACCTTCTCAAAAGAGTGGATGTGTTGGACTTAGTGCACCAACTTAAGACGCTAATTCATGTAATTTAATGAATGTCAAATAAGAATTACATACAATTGGGTATGCATTAGTTATTTTGGTAGGGATAAAAAGTATCTAAAATTAGGCTAGTTTCTAGGAAAGTATTAAAATTGCCTCCCTTAAAGAGTTGGTATGTTGGAGTCAATGCACTAACTGTCTACGTGTGTGATCAGCTCCCACCATAAATAGACAATGTGTTGACTCCAATGCATGGGTTGTTTAAGCTCTTCCTATTAATACATATCAATCAAAATCTATTATATCCAAAAGACTACTAGTTATGGCTTCTATTATAAATATTAGATAGTGTATTTTGGCAAAATGAACTTTAGGGTTTGACATCTATGGCTCTAGATTTCTTACTAGGCCTTTTGAATCTTCTCATTCCACTTTCATAGGATATTTTGGGTCTTACCGCATTAATTTTTTATTAAACCCATCCTTGGGGAAAATTAAGCCTTTTAATATGGCTCATATCCAATCTTGTACAACTCTTGTTGCGAAAGACAAAGAGGATAACACCCAAGCAAGATAGGAATCTTGTCCCAAAGGTTTATGATGAGGTAGTAACCCTACTAGTCTTTATTAGCTCTTAGATATTAGTTTATCCATTGATGTTGTGATGTAGAAGTATTTAGTTTCACTTGCAATCTTCATCAACCAAAAGAGTTTCCTTGTTTTATGTTGTCATTGTTTTTGCTTGCAAGAGTTAGTGATTTATTTTCGGAGAATCCCTAGGGATCCATGGCCAATTGAGGTTTCACCTTGCTAAGGATCCAAATGGGTGACCATGTTTCAAGTTCAATGAAATTCTAATCAATTTGGATCAAGTTTTGGTGTTGCAGAATTTTGGCCTAAGTTTGGATCTACAAGACTTTTGGGGTGTCTTGGTTCCCCTTCAAGTTCTGATGTGTCCTTAAGGACTTTGATTCCCCACTAGGTCCCTTATTCATGCAGTTTCAGAACTTCACACCCATTTGAACTTTGTAAACAAATTAGCACTATCTAAACGCCCTTCAATTTCTAGCAAATCCTTTTCGGCCCTATTTCCTCACAATTCCAACATGTGGGTGACCCCATGAAACTTTATGAATGAGGGGAAAGTGATAGCAAGGTAAAATCAATCAAAATATGATGAAAATGCATTCAAAACACAAAGATTATACCTTCACTCCCCTCTTCATGGATTGAGTTCAAGTATGCACCCAAATTACTAGCAAATTTGCTCAAATGATTGAAGTGTGGATTGCTCTTAAGTTAGAGTTCCAACATAATATGGTTAAGGCAATTGGAATTTGTTGAAAATGGGAGGGAAGAATTTAATTTATAGAATTTTGATGAGTGGAATGAAGGGCTTGACTTGATCAAGGGCCAAGATTCAATGGTATGGTGGAGAATTAGCCTTGTGACAAGTGTCACAAAAGGGAAAGGGGTATAAGAGGGAGGTGTGCTCACACATTTGTGAGCACACATTAGGAAGAGCATGTGTAAGATAGTGGGATTGTGTAAGAGGTAGGTGAGATTCACATATGTGTGAGAAGACAATAGGATGAGTAGGCCAAGATGTGCTTATCACATAGTGGCAAGTTTGGGGGAGGTGGAGAGAATTAAAAATTGGAAAATAATATTAATGATGGTTAGGCTTATGGATTAAATTAATTAATCATAAGGGGGGTGAGTTAAGTTAACAAACCATAGGTTGATTAACTAGGCTAGGGTTAAAAGTTAGAGAATGGACTAATGATGATTAGGATATAGATAAATTAATTAATCAAGGTCTAATTAACTTACCCACGCTTAGGGGATTTAGAGGAATGAGGGAAAAAGGTTAAGTTAATTAAATAGTACAATATTTAGTTAATTGGAAAGAACTCTAAGATAATTAATTAAATGTGCCATTTAAATAATTATAAGGTGGGGTGGAATAATTAATTAAATAATTAGATAACTAATTAAATAATAAAACATTCATTTAATTATGGGTTAAGATGGATTAATTAATTAAACTTGATACAATATTTAATTAATTGGGAAGAAATCAGGATAATTAATTGAATTTTAATTAATTAGGGATATGAGGTTAGAATTGGGGTGTCTACACTTTCCATTTGTTGGAATTAATAGTGAACCTCACAACTCCTAAAAAACACCTGTAACCAAAATGCCCATCACATTTGAAGAGAAAAATCCATTGATGTGTGTTATATAATCTTGAGAGAAATTAATCCATAAAATGTATCTAATATTGAATAATGGACGTGAATTGATTAAAATATACAATAATGAATGCTTATAAAAGAAAAAATCAAACCCTAGATGAAGATTTGATTATATTATGACAAGTGTCATTATCCTATACAATGAGACAACCTGACCTATAAATAACTCAATCTAATAAAAAAACACTCCTAAGCTTAGCTTAAGTGGGATAAAGTAAAAGGGGCCTAATAATTAATTAATTATTAGGTGATTACCTATTTACTCCAACACTCTCCCTTAAGAGCAACTTAGAGAGAAGCTAAAAACTAATGAAGAATTCAATGATGTATGCATGGATGGGTCCCAACTATAAGGATTAATGAGGTACCCATGTACAAACAAATGAAATATCTCATAAACAGAGAAAAGAAGAAAACTACATGAGAAAAAATCATCTCCAAACTATAGAAAATGAAATAACTACACTAGTGAGAGAAGGATAGAAGGAGGAATCAATGTGACCCCATAAAGACTTCTTTTATCGCACAAGTACAATAGATGTCACCCTTGATAGGTGAGAGAAAATGAGGATATGAATCCCCCTAGAAAGAAAGAGCTTATGTGCCAATGATGAATTATTGAAGATAGAACATGATCTATTGCCAACAAAGAGATGAATATCCTCAAAGTAATCCTCTAAATCTGCAATATAGTACTCCAAAAACAAGGATGACATGTTTGCAAGATAGGAATCCTAAGTAGCTATGTCTAGAAGATGATGGATGTCCTATTGCACTAAACCAATAGGGACTAAGGATGTGGTGATGCCAAGTTGATTAGGAACAATAGAAGATGGAGATTGGGTCTCAATTTGAAGAGTGGGAACATGAAGACAAGTGTGTGAACCATTAGAACATGCAAGACCTATGATATACTCAAGTTCCTCTAAAGTATCATCATCAAATTATCTACAATTTGCATCTACAAGGGGAATGAGAGAATATGTAGCAAGATCCTTTGGGAATGGAGAGATTTGAGAGTCTCCATGGATTTTCCAAAGTCAAGTCCAAAGTGTGTGGGAACTATCAATGTCTGATACAACACACATAGTGTCATGATTAACACTAGAATAAATCTCTCCTACAATGTATGTCTGATGTCTGATCTACTCCTTGGTGTGTCTAATGTACGTATGAGTCCATAAAGATAAGGAAAAATATCAAGCCACTTGACATTTGTCAAAGTGACATTTCACCAAGACTCATAATTATCTTTTTCCAAAATGACCACGGAAGGATGAACAAAATTGTAATGAGCCTAGCACTGAAATAGGTAAATAACAAAAATCTGCTAAACACAAATTTTGGAAATTAGCAATGACTATGGATGGATAATGACAGAAAATAAACAGTAACAAATTTATGCTAATCATAGAATCCAACCAACAGCTTGTACACTAATATAATCCACGAATTTTCAATAGAATCAAGTCACTAACACATGATCATTAATAGCAAATATCATATCAATGTTACACACAGAACGATGACCCTAGAGAAGATCTTACAATTTAGATAGCTCCCAGACTAAGGCTCAGATAAAATAAACAATTACTTCCAGAGTCCGCTTTGATGATTCACACAGTCGATATATATATATATCACTCTGGCATGTATTGGCGATGACACATTGGAATTCTTGGTCTTCTCGTCTATATGAATCGCTCCTGGTACTATGTAGTGCTCGTTCTCAAATCCTTTGGATTGGCTGTTTTACCGCAACTTTTCTTAAATTCTCTCTTTTGTATCCTATCAACCTTTCTGTCCCATGAATTCACTTGCGATGAAGTCTACTGAAAGGATGGTCATCTGCATAATGAATGTCACTATTTCTAGGTATCCACCCAAGCCACAAACCTGGTTATGTCTCCGGAGAATATATTGTATCTGCCTTGTGCCTTGAAGTGAGTTTCGAATGTGTTCACTGCAGCCTGTGTTAGCTATTGAATGGTTCTCAAATAGTATATCGCCTCTAGCATGGACGCATTAAAGGTGGTTGTGTCCAGAGCCTATGGCTCAGCCATCAGGCTTCATGTGAAATCACCTCCTATTAATCGCGTCCACCCATTTTTCATTTGCGATGATGAATGAGTGGTTTAGAACAAAATTGTGGACATGAGGGAATGGAAACACAATACTCTGGTAAGGTTTTCGTCCTACCAGATCGTTGATCTGTAGAGGGTACCTTCTCCACATGATCAAATCGATTATGTCTTCATTCTGTGATGATCTTCCAGAGCGAAAGACCTAGCTTAAATACAATGTTAAACAAGACGTCAACCAAAAAGATTGAAATTCAAATATTATTCATTAGCGCCAACTGGAAAAGGGTCAACCAGATAAATAACTAAATTTAAATATTATTTATTAATTATTTAAATTTATTAAATATATTGTTATTTATTATTTAGATAGTGTTTAAAAACACTTTTAAATCATTTCCTTCCAAAATCAATTCAAATAATTCGATACATGAAAATCCCCACCTCCAAATTGTTGTTTTTCCTCAAGCAACCTCAAGTTGGGGTGCTCAAAGATCTTCACACCTTCTCAAGTCAAGTCTTCAATTGGAAGGTTCTTCCATTTCACTAGGTATTCTGGGATGACCTTGTTTTGTAGCATTTTCTCCCTCACATCCAACACGGTCTCAAGCTCGAGTATCAATTTTCCTTCATCATCAAGAGTAGGCAGCTCTACGAAAGGTACAATTTGTTGTCCAAGTGCCCTTTTTAAACATGAGACATGGAAGATGTTGTGAATCCAATTGTCCTTGGGAAGTTCTAGCTCATATGAAACTTCTCCCAACCTTCTTAGGATCTTGTAGGGGGCATAAAATCGAGGTTTTAACTTCTTCGCTCCACTCCCTTTGAGGGTGGATTATCGATAAGGCTGCAACTTGAGATAAACCATATCACCAATCTCAAAAACCCTCTCAATCCTATGTCGATCTACATTAATTTTTTGCTAGTTTTGGGCACGATGTAGGTTATCCTTGAGGGCATTTATGATATCCACATTTTGCTACACCATATATCTAGCACCCAACACTCTACTATCTGCAAGAATCAAATTCATGAAGGAAGTGGCATCATATCCATAAAGTTCTTTAAAAGGAGACATATCGATGGACATATGGTGTGTGGTGTTGCAGAAAAACTCCCCTAGATGTAACCATTTCACTAAAATTGATTGCTTCCCTACCACAAATTCCTTAGGTACCCCTCAATCCACTTGTTCACTATCTTCGTTTGTCCATCTATTTGAGGGTGGTAGCTAGTACTTGGAGCCAATTTTGTGTGAGCCAAATGAAAGAGTTCTTGCTAAAATAAATTGATAAACCTATTGTCATTGTCACTCACAATGTTCTTTGGAAACCCATGGAGCTTAAATATCTCTCTAAAAATTAGATCAGAAACTTGCAAGGCTTTAAATTATGAAGTAATAGCATGAAAATGAGCATACTTAGTGATCCTATCGACCGCCACATAAATAGAATCATTACCTTGCACCTTAGGTAGCCCAGTAATGAAGTCCATGGAGATGCTTTCTCATTTCTGATTTGGAATGGGTAGGGGTTGCAACAAACCAACTGGTAAGACATGTTTGGTCTTATTTTGTTGACACACCAAACACTATCTAATATATTGTAAATATCATTCTTTAATCTCTTCCATGAAAAACATTCTTTTAATTGCTTTTATGTCTTGTAGAAGCCCAGATGACCAACAAGGGGTGTATCATGACAAGAACTTACAATCCTCTCATTGACCTTGGAATTTGCTACAAGATACACTCATTCTTTGTAGAGGATGAGGTCTTCAATCACTTTGTACCTATCATCAAGTAACTTCCCCTCAAAAATATTAGTAGCAAAGGAGTCTTTGGCATATTCAGCTATTATGGTAGTCCTCTAATCAACAGATATATCAAGGCTTCCTAGAAATTGCATCAACCACCACATTGTTCTTTCCTTTCACATATTCAATATCAAAATCATAGGCTTGAAGCTTTCTTACCCATTCTTGTTGTCTATGGTTCAAATCACATTGATCGAGGAAGAACTTGAGGTTGTTATGATCTGTTTTCACCACAAATTTCCCACAAACCAAGTATTGTCTAAACTTGGCAAGGACATGCATGATAGCCAACATCTCTTTTTCATAAATGGAGAATAATTTCTTTGATTTCATGAGCTTCCTACTCTCATAGGCTATGGGGTGTTTATTTTGTATCAATACTGCTCCAATTCCCTCTCCTAAAGCATCACACTCAAGTACAAAAGGAAGTGATAAATCTGGAATAGCCAAAACAGGGCATGAACTCATTACCTCCTTAAGCTTATCAAAATATTATTGTGTTGTAGGACTCCAAGAGAATGCTCCTTTCTTTTTCAAGTTGGTTAATGGAGCTACAAGTTGTGATAAGCGTCTCACAAACCTCCTATAATAGCTACATAGGCCCACAAATCCTCTCAACTATGACAAGTTCTTGGGCCTAGGCCAATCCTGAATTCCCTTGATCTTCTCTTCATCCACACTAACCCCTTCAACACTAATCTTATGCCTCAAGTACAAAATTTCAATCATCCCAAACTCACATTTTGACATCTTGGCATAAAACGAATGATACTCAAGTATGTTGAGCACCTCCTCTATATGCTTCATGTGATCCTCCCAAGTCCTACTATAGGTCAAGATGTCATCAAAGAAAACCAAAACATACTTCCTTAAATTTACAATGAATACCTTATTCATGCATGACCAGAAGGTAGTGGGAGCATTGGTCAACCCAAAAGGCATAGCTAAGAACTCATAGCTCCCATAGTGACACCTGAGAGCTTCCTTATGCATATCCTCCTCCCTCACTCTAATTTTATGATATCCTAAATACAAAACAATATTGGAGAAATATATCGCACTATGGAGTTCATCTTTCAACTCATCGATCTTGGGAATGGGATAGCAGTTATTAATTGTCTTCTTGTTGAGTGCTCTATAATCAATGCACATCCTCAACGTCCTATCCTTCTTCTTAACCAACACTACAGATGAATAAAAAGGGAATGAGGTCAGATGAATGTTCCCCATTTTCAACAACTTCTTGATTTCCTTCCCAATTTCCTCTTTGTGCATCCTAGGATATGATAGGGAGTGGTTATGATGGTCTTGGATCCCTCCTCAAGCTCAATCACATGTTGGAATCATCTATGAGGTGGAAAACCATAAGGGTTCTCTTGGAATACCTTGCACTTCTTGTCTAGAATGGATTGGATGTCGATGGGGTAGGTTCCTCCTTCCTTTGGAGGTCTAGTATCTATAATCAAACATTTTTTTGCCCAAGCCACCTCATCTCTCTGAAAGGATCGCTCCATTCTTTTAGCTGAAATTGTCATTGGACTATTCTTAGAAAGGCCTCAAAGAACCATCTCTTTCCCCTCATGTTTGAACTTCAACTCCATGGTTTGGTAGTTAGTGGTGTACTCCCCAAGTGAATGTAACCATTGTAATCCCAAGACCACATTTGTATCACCAATGTCAACAATATAGAAATCATCTCGTACCTTGTGTCATCCTAGGATTAGCTTCATCTATTGAATCCGAATAGTGCAAGAAAGGATGTTGCCACCTGTAGCTGAAACATCAAACCCCTTAAAGTCTTCTACCCTCAAACCCAACTTGGCTATGGTCCTCTTGTCAATGAAATTATGAGTGGCTCCACTATCTATCAATACTGTCACTCGTTGTCCTTGAAGAAACCCTCTAACACAAAGAGAATAGTATCATGGTGGTCTTGAGATTTCTGCAAAAGTGCCTCCCATATGTTATCCTTCCACGGTTATCTTTGGCCCATCCTCATTGGTAGCTTCCTATATATCTCACCTTCTTCAATCTCTACTTCATCATCAAAAACTACCTCGATGTATTGGATTTGGCCCTTTCCCAAGCATCTATGGCTTCCATTCCAAGGCTCCTTGCAATGGAAACATAAGCCCCTCCTACTGATTTCATTCTTAGATATGTCCATCTTTATTGGTCTTGGAGGAGGTATCTTAGGAGGACAAGAAGCCCTCTGGAATGGTTTCTTTTCCTGCCCCATTGGAGTGCCCTTGATCGCAGTTTTAGTCTTTGTGGTGGAGTCTCCAAGGCTTAAGGCTCTTAAAATAGCCTCTTCCAAATATGTTAGCTCTAAAGCCCTCACCAATCCATATAAATATTTTGATAGCCCCTCTATGAACAAAAACATGAGCCTTTTATCTGATACATCTGAGACCATAACAACAAGCCTCTAAAATTCAGCTACATAGTCATCCACAATCCCTTGTTGCCTTAGACACATCAATTCCTTGAAGTATGTCTTCGGATCTCTTCTATCAAACCTCTCTATGAGATTTTGTGTGAAATCAACATATGTGGTGACAAGGTTAAAGCCTTGTGTTACGACTCCATGATGCCACCACTCATGTGCTATTCCCTCCAAATGTAGAATGGAAAACTTGACCACTTCATTTTTTTAGGAATTGGGATGAGTGAGAAATATGCATCTAGCTTTAGTACCCATGCTCTTGTTGTAACTTTTCTCGAACCACCAAAAGTTGGAAGAGTCAACTTGCTCACCCTATGCTACAGATATCTTTTGGAATAAAATGTTGATTGTTCCCCTTTTGATCCATTCCTTTCATTGTGAAACAAAATGAATGGGATTTGATTTCACATCTGGATCAATTTGTGCATAGGCATCCATGCTTACATTGACATAACCTTCAACAAGTCTTTGTTCATCTCCCTCATTGGTATATCCATTCTTGGGCAAGAATGATGGTTGTGTGGGATGAGTAGCCTTATTACTCTAAGTTTCAAATCCCTGGTGATTGGAATGACAGGATTTTAGGTCATTATCTGATGTAAATCCAAAGGTGTTGGTCATGGTTTTCATGGTATGCATCATCATGTTCATCATTTGGGATATTTTTTCTTGTTGTTTGGTCATTTTCTCTTGTATTTGAGCAATATTATTTAAGAAGGTCTTACACTGCTCATCCCTATCTCCCATCTTCTTACCACTACCTCCTATTCCAAAAGACTCAACTGCTGCCTTCCTTCTTTCCCTCTCAATGGCTCATTGTTCCCATTGGCTTGCTTGCATAAAATACCCTCAGACTAGTAGGGTCATAGGCTCTAATACCATTGTAATTCAAGCCTAGCATTGAAAGAGGTAAATAACTGAAGTCTGATAAACACAAATTTTGGAAATTGGCAATGACTGTGTATGCATAATGATAAAAAATAAACAATAATAGATTTATGCTAATCATAGAATCACACCAGCAACTTGTACTTAATAATAATCCATGAATTTTCAATAGAATCAAGTCATTGAAAAATGATCATTAATAGCAAATAACAGATCAATGTTATACACAAAACGGTGATCCCAGAGCGGATCTTACAATTCAGATAGCTCCCAAACTAAGGCTCAGATCGAATAAATAATTACTTCCAGAGTCCACTTTGATGATTCATGCGCAATCAATATATATATCGCTCAGGCATGTGTTGGTGATGGCACATTGGAATTCTCGGTCTTCTCGTCTGTATATATCGCTCCTGGTACTATGTAGTGCTCATTCTCAAATCCTTTGGATTGGCTATTCTGCCACAACTTGTCTTAGATTCTACTATCTGTATCCTGTCGACCTTTTCATCCCGTGAATTTTCTTGTGATGAACTCTACTGAAAGGATGGGTGCCTACACAATGAATTTCACTGTTTTTGTATATGAACCTAGTTATGTCTTTGGAGAATATTTTGTGTCTTCCTTGTGCCTTCGGGTGAGTTCTGGATGTGTTTTCTACAGCCTATGTTAGTTCTTGAATGGGTCTTAGATAGTATATCACCTCTAGCACAAAGGTATTGAAGGTGGTTGTGGCTAAAGCCTATGGCACGACTACCAGGCTTCATGTTAAATTTCCTCCTTTTAATCGTGTCCACCCAATTTGCACCTGCGATGATGAATGAGTGGTTTAGAACAAAATTGCGGATAGGATGTAATGGAAACATAATACTCTGGCAAGGTTTTCATCCTACAAGATCGTTGATCTGCAGAGGGTACTGTCTCCACACAATCAAGTCGATTATGTCTTCATTCCTTGATGATCTTCCAAACTGAAAGACCCATCTTAAATACAATGTTAAACAAGGCGTCGACCAAAAAGATTAAAATTCAAGTATTATTCATTAGCGCCAATGGAAAAGGGTCGACCATATAAGAAACTAAATTTAAATACTATTTATTAATTATTTAAATTTATTAAATATATTCTTATTTATTGTTTAGATAGTGTTTAAAAACACTTTTAAATCATTCCCCCCCAAAATCAATTCAAATAATTTGGGACATGACAAGAAAAACTCATGATACTTCTTCAAATTAAAAAATCACACAATGATAACCTCAATGTATGTAAATTAGATCAAATGAAATAATCTAATGATGAAGACAAAGGTGGAGATTCTCTATTCAATCACAATTCAACAATTTCTTCCTCTTGGAAACCCTAACCTGGTGTCTTGTTCGCAATTCCTTCACTTTTTCTTGTAGGTCACCAAACAATGATTTTTCAACATATATTTTAGAGAAGGCATCAAACCCATGAATTGGATATCATTTAGAATACCCTTTATTCCACTTAAGAACATATCAAATTTTCACATGTGGTTGTTTTGTAACAACACCCTCTTATTTTGATCGCTACGCCGCCCTTAAGCCCAATTAGGCCTATTTTACAAAGCAACTATGTGGTATCCCTTCTCCAAATCACCAATCTCCACTCCAAGACTTTAACCAGATCATATTGGGTCTGAAAATACATATTTCATCAATTAGAACATTCACAAGTTCATCAAATATCAAAACCCTACTTCTAACTTACATTGCTAAGCCTAATACATTGAGATATTAAGCTAGGGATCGATCAAACACTACCCTACCACCATCCCCTACAACTAAAAACCCAACAAAAATGAAAAACACCCTAACTAATGCCATTCCACTTATTTGTAGCAATTTCCACTCGTGGAATGGTTCAATATTCCATTTTTTTCTATCAAAACACTCTTGGCTTAGGGTTTGTGATTGCTTTCAGTAAATTGGCTCTAAAATCCTTCAAACTTTATGAAATCAGTTCAAATCAAAACCAAAACAAATTTGATTCATCCCTCCATCGAATTCAATTCACTTCAAATCATTAACACATAGTATGGAGCCGTACAAACTCCTATAGCAACAAAATTCAATGAAAACACACAAAAAACAGAGGTTTCTTATTGCTTGATCACTAATTACAACTCTAGAACCTTGCCTCAAACTCCTCAAGGCCTATTTAAATTTTTTTGAACCAAAACCAACGGTTCAAACTACCTTTTTAATGATTTGACCGTCCACCTTCCAAACGGGTATATGCAGGATCATCATAGAAAAAACAGGCCCTTAAGTGGCAATAAAATTCAGAAAAATCAGAGTTAGGCAACTTGATGTAAAAATTTGAATAAGTTAACTATATTATTTCAAAAATATGTAACAATATAATCTATTTCAAATTGAATTTAGTTTCTAAACTACTAGGTTTATTTCTATTTTAAAAAAATCTATTTGGTGAAAATTTGAAATTTCAATGCAGCAATACTTGAATTTCAGGGAAAAAATAAGAAGTAGGTGTTTCTCTGACCACCCTAACCACAATAAAATGATAATTTTTTTTATAATATTTTAGATATAAGTAGAAGACTCATGTCCCAATGTGATGCATATTTTTTTGTAATTTTTTCAAAGAAAAATAATTAATTATGATTTTTTAATTACAACTTTTAAAAAATATTAAAACTCATATGTCTGACCACCTTAACTTTGTCAAAACTTCGTGAAATTCAATTTTATTTTTTTTAATCCTATAGTATATGAGCATAGAATGTGACACATATTTCAAATTCAAAAAATGTGATACCCTTTGAAAGCTATAGATGTTTTTCAATCAGCCTATCAATCAGGCATTTAATCGTAATTCAAATAGAAAATAAATAATAATTTATTAAATTCAAAGTAAAGAATAATTTATATTGGTGGAAAGCTAAGAATCTCCTTTAAAAACCCTTTTCGTTTCACCAATTTTGGGTTAAAAAAAGGTCGTCAGCCACATGGGCCATCATATCACTTACATATCGCCACTTTTTGGCCCATCATGATCCTGCACATACCCAAATACAATAAAAATTGCAAAGTTGTTGATGCAACATTTGCAACATTTACAAAATATGACAATTTGTGACACAACCAACCCCACATAACAATAAACATTAACCATGGTCTAAATAAACCTTATTACATCAAAATTGAACTCAAAAACACAAAAACTATCATCTAACCCCTTTACATGATCAAAGCTAGGTGCCCCTACACCATCTAACACAACTAGATCATTTCCAAGTGTTAAGACATCCAAGTAATTTAGAAGAATGTGAAATCACAAAAATTAAATAAAATTTACCTAGGATAGACTCTAGAAAAAGTGTATGAATGGATCTAGAGAGCTCTAAATTACCCTTCCAACACTACAAGAATCACAAAAAAGTGGAGATACATTTGAAAATTTATGAGCTCGAAAGTAGAAAATGATGATTTGAATTTGACAGAGAATAAATTGTACCAAAATCAAAATATGATGATGAGACCTATACCACTAAAAATTACACATAACCAACTTTTTGATGATATCTCATTTGCTTGATTTTGATGCCATATGCCCAAGTTATACCAAAAAGAAAAAAAATCTCCTTCAGGCCAAATGGGGGCATGGAGGGGGCAAGTGTCCGACTATATGGTTTTCATCAACGTGACATTAGAAAAATATTCCCCTATGCCAGAAAAAACACATGGTTGCTAAATACAGATTCTTTAGAATATTTTTTGAAAAGATGGAATATGTTGAAAATATTCTAAGTATTGGTTTTTTTTAGGGTGTCAAAAAAGAAGAAGCATCAACAAGTGATGAGACTGCCAATGAGGGTGAGAAAACATTGGGCAGCTTGGAAGAGACCATCAGCAAGTAGTGGAAAGCCGTTGTTGGTTGGTTTTTGTGTGGTCGGTGAGTAGGGCCATTGTGTGAATGCTTGTCACAAGCTTGTGCATGTAGGGTACGACCAATACCCTCACACAAATGACTTTCTTTGTTTATTTTTTCTTTTTTATTTTTCTAAAAAAATATTATAAAAACTCTAGAATTTATTTTTACAAAAAAGTACCTACATGAATTAAGGAGATGGGGATATATGAAACCGTGCATTTGTACGAAATTTCATGCAAATTCTCTATCCCTAAAATATTTCTACCAAAAAGTCAACTTCTTCAATTTTGATGAAAATACAAGCGATCCTTAGGTTTTTAGTTGTTCTAGACTCAAGGATGATGTTTGTTTCACTCTAGGATGAGTCGATTTTTCCCTCAAAGCCAAATCTCTAAGAATTTGGACAAGAAGTCACAGATCTAGTGTTATGATATCATGAGAGATATTGGTAAAAAAAAATGTATCTTATATAGAATAACCAATGTGAATTGATTATAATATACAATAATTAATTTTAATTAAAAAAGTAAACCCTAGATGAGGATTTGATTAGATTATGACAAGTGTCCTTATCTTATACAATGAGAGAACTTGACCTATAAATAGCCCAACCTAATAATAAAAAAATTCACTCCCAAGTTTAGCTTAAGTGTAATAAAGTAAAAGGAGCCTAATAATTAATTAATGATTGGTTAATTATTAGATTATTACCTATTTTAAACAACACCATCACCTTTGAATATATGTAACTTCTCATCATTTCTAGATATATCTACTTACTCATTGATTTCCTATAATTCTTAAACCCCATCGAAATCCTAAAATGTCTCGATGACCCATATTTCTTCAGAAAGTGATAACCAAAGAAAATTCTTGCACTATATGGATATATCCACATACCCCTCAGACTTCCTCAACCATTTTAAAAGAAAATAAATGTGTTAAAAATAGTTATAACAACCTGGATGAGTATTCGAGGAGACAATAAACAATTGGCATGTGTTCAATCATGCCCTGATATGGAGTGATTGCCTCTTCTCCATCTCAAATACTATAAATATTGATTTTGATCTCATTTGGAGGAGGATTTTGGGGAAATATTTTGGGAAATTCTCCTAGAGTGTTTAAGTTTTAGAGGAAGAAGTGTTATTGTTAGATATATTTATGTGAATTTGTAAGGCCTGAGAGTCAAGTCCAATGAAGACATTAAATAATAGAATGTATTCTTGCATATTAATAAAATGCATTGATTTTCATGGTTAATGTGTTATTTTTTGAACTTTATGTGTGTGTTGGTTGCATGGCTATGATCTCGTAAGACCCCTTGGTTCTGATTGCAACATATGGTATCAAAGCATGTGATTTACTCATTATGAAGGATTGAGGAGTGATATGTTGTTGTTTGAGGTTGTATATGTTGACATGAGTGTGTGGATAGACTTTGGGAGATGTAATTTTGTCTCTTTTCCTCCAATAGGAAATAAATTTGGGTAGAAGGTACAAGGGAATCCTCCACAGTGGAAGTTGGTAGCATCTTCTAGGGTTCTTATTGGGTAGAGGATAAGTGAGTATGTGTTTGAGTTTTTTATAGGATTCTTGTAACTATGAGGTTATCTTGGCTGCCCTCCATCAAAGGTTGAGGCTAGGTAGAAGGTACAAGGAGTTCATCCACATAGAGAGAGAGGTGTGTCTTCTAGAAACCCCTATTAGGTAAAGGATGGGTTGTGAGAGAGAGAAAGTTGTTGTAGACTACAATTACAAATTGTGTGAGTTTGTGTGTGTATTGAAGATGGAAAAGAGGAAGAGTATGGGGGTTACTTTGGGAAAAGCTTGAGGAATTTAATTCCTTGTGTGGAGATTTAATATTTTAGAGCTATAATTAATAATATGTAGAAGACACTACAATTTTTGAGAGTAGAGAAAGTCTAAAGAAGACAATACAAGAGGAAAAGGTGGGTAAGGTTGAGTCCCATTCGTTTTTCGACAAATATGTGTGAAAACGAACAATTGTGTGTAGGAAATTATGAAGAAGATGAGCCTATGTGTGTAGAGGAAACTATATGTGCAAAGGATGACAAAGAAGATGGAGGAGTTTCAACAACATGTCTTGGTGAATGAATGGAGGTGTTGATGGCTGAAGTTAAGCACAAAGAGGAGGTTACAACACAAATTTAAGTTGAAGAAGAGAATGATGTAGCAAAATGAATTGATTGTTCCTTGGAGAGCATGCAAGTGATGGAGAGTGTAGAGAAACATAGCACAAAAGGATTCATTGTGAAATAAATAGAGGATAAGAGAGTATAAATTCTTATAGAATAGGGTGATGAAAGAAAGGTATCTATAGATAAGGTAGTATAAGTGGAAGAAGAGATATCTGAGAAGGAATTGGTGATACAGAAGAAGTTTGGAAAGGTGAGTGCAAAAGAGGAGATGAAATTGATTGGCTTGCATGATTTGCATTCAGATGCTATAGAGGATGGTATGGATGAAATAGAGATGGAAGAATATTTTTAGTGGATTAGGTTAGAGCATGGTGATCTAACTCCTACAAGCGGGGATAAGAATCAATAGAAGTGAGAAAGTGAGGATTATTGAGTGGAGGAGTACTTGGGGGAGGAGTTCAGGCTATGGTGGATGTAGGTCAATGAGAGGAAGGAGGGATGAAGTAAAAATTGGGTGGAGGAGGATGAAACTTGTCCCATCCAATTGTTGGAAGAGGAAAAAGAGGAAAAATTCTAATGAATATGCTTTAGTAATGGAGCTTGTTGGTGTAAATAGTTTTACCTAACTAGTTCATTAGTGGGTCCTATTTACATGTTTACTTAGGTCCTAGGAGGGAATATTTCTAGAAGGTGTTAGTTTTCATTAGATCTTATCTTATCTTTTTACATTTAATACTTGTGTCCTAAGTCATTTAATATTAGTTCTCATGACATAGGATTAAAACACTTTTCGATTAGATGCATAGGACAACTAAGAGGGGAATGAATCAATTACATATTAAAACATTCAATCCCTCATCAACCTTCAAACTCTTATTAGCCCTTAAACTCTTATCATGCATTAACAAAATGTGAACATATGAAACAGTAACACAAACACATCCAAACACATAAGAACACTAGATTTACATGGAAAATCCAAGAAGGGAAAAACCATGGTGAACATTAGCTCACATATATATGAATTGTGACACCAAATACAATTAGACTCGCTGCCTAGAAAAAGAAGAAAGGCTCACTATTGGGTGGCTCACTGCCAAGAAGAAAGAAGAATAGAAGAAGACTATTACAAAGAGATTCACTGTCTCAAGGAAATAATAGAAATAGACCATTGAAACTTTATGCCATCCATAACCTTTGGCTCACTACCTCTAGCAACTTCAAGCACACGAAAAAATTAGACCCTTCTACTCATTGCATCGAAGTCATAGGCATTAAGCTCACACTCAGATCACCACACTTAATCAAATTTACATATTTTATATACATTCTATAGATCCACGCACATCTCCAACAATTTACCTTATATTTATACTATCCACGACCTAAACAATCTCAATTAGGTCAACCTTAATTAAATTTATGCACCTAAAACATGTAACGCCAAAATAGGTCGACACCAAACACCTCCACGGTGGAAAAAAGTGAAGGATGACCATACCAAGGGTTAACTAGGAACTAAATATACATCACCACACTACTCGACACATCTACAATCCAGGAGGCACCTCCACAAATATTCCTAGCATGCCAGGTGGGCCAAACCTGAACTAACACTACAAGCAACAACATACATGCTTCTCCAGGTCACACAGACCACACAAAAACACTTCACATCATCCACATAACATCTTAGAATATTCCAACATCATCATAATATTTTGCAATCATCAGGATATTCTACAACTCTGCCACAACCACCTAAAATTGAGAACATCATTTTGTACAACCAGACATACTACCACAAAACACAACTTACTAACCAAACTTTTAGAACAACTCAACAACTAAAACCTTAAGGGAAGGAATTTAAAGACAATATAAGCATGTTAACAAATCTGCAATACAAGAAATCTTATTGCAGAAAAATTCAGAGCAATCCCATTTCTCCTAGACAATGTTCTATACAAATAGATAAACTATCAAACACAAATTTCATTGTCGTACGATCCATAGCTCAAAATATATATATAGAGCCTTTGAAAACTTTTATCATCATATCCAAACTGCACAAGCATATCTTCAACCATGAAGACATGCAGAGCACAACACTGAACACACCTCTGTCACATTGCACACTGTTTTATTCAGATTTTCTCAAAGCACTTGGAGACTAAGTGAACTGATTGCACCTGCAACTCTTATCCATCAAGACATCAATGAAAACACTGATGACAACACTACAACACCTTCTTATCAAACAACAACACATCCATACTAGCACAAGCACTTGACACCACCAACCATCTCCATATTATTGACATCAATGACCAACACCTACAAGTGTTGACATCAATGAAAACACTATCAACATACTTGCAAAAATCTCCCCCTTTGTCATTGATGGCAACACTAGCTCTCTAAAAAACCATAAATAACAAAATAAACATTTCATTAAGCAACAATCCCCAAGTATTGGGGTACCTTTTACTCTCTCTCTTTACCTCTGTTCTTCAAACACCATCTTTGTAATATATTCCCTTATCTGAGGAGCACTTCAACAATTAATCACCCGCTGTGTTTTTTAGAATTCACTCTCTCCTTCAATACTCCTCTGCACTATGGTTTTTCAACCAACTCTCTCCCCTTTTGACATCAATCGCAAAGGTTCATAATTTTATCCAACTCTCTTTCTTGGATTGAACTCTTTTTCTATCCCCCTTTGACAACACTCAAAGGGAAACACCTACATCTTTTACACATCATCTGCATATCTCCACATTTGCACACACCCTTTTATAAAACACTTGCAACACCAACAAGCAACTGCTTTCTCTCCACTACTCTCACTTTTTGGAAATCTCCCCCTTAAGGGCACAAAATATGCTCCATCTGACTACATAAACTAACAACACTACTACCTAATCCCCTTAAGAGGTAGCCTTGAAAATTAGTCTAGGACCAAGAATGTATCCTAAATTCTCACCTGGATAGATGCACCAACTTATTCATCTATTTGAAAGGAGGGGTTGTAACCCCTAACCTCTACCAGCACTACTCAAACGTATCTTTAGGAAGACCCTTTGTAAAGATATTTGTGCAACTTGATCTTTTGCAGGGACATACTCTAGCTTCACCTCAGTCTATGCAACCTTCTCTCTTAGAAGCTAATATCAGATAGAGATATGTTTTATTCTTGAACGCATTACCAGGTTCTTTGAGATATCGATAACACTTCTATTGTTACATAAGATAGAAATAGGTTCATCATATGATACTATGATATCCTTCAATGTTTGCTTCATCCACAACACATGTGTGTAGCATGATGTTATTATAATAGACTCTACTTCTATAGTAGATAATGACACTAAATCCTACTTCTTACTCAACCAAGAAACTAATCTACTTCCAAGAAAGAAAGCACCTCCACTTGTACTTTTTCTATCATCTATACAACCTTCCCAATTTGCATCTATATATGCAATCAAGGAGAAATAAATATCCATAGCATACCACAAACCATAGTTCGAAGTGCCCTTCAAGTATCTAAAAATCCTCTTCACTACTGCAACATGAGATTCTCTGGGATCTTCTTGAAATCTTGCCACAAGAAAAACCAAAGGCATGATATCTAGTCTAGTAGAAATTAGGTATAGCAATCCACCAATCATTGATCTATATTTTCTATGATCGAATTTAGGAGATTCATCATTTTTTCTCAACTTGCAACCAATAACCATAGGATTACACACTGGTTTAGAATCCTCCATTCCAAACTTTTCCAATATTTCCTTGACATACTATCACTGTGAAATGAAAATACCTTTTTTATTATTGACTAATTTATAATCCAAGGAATAAATTCATCTACCCACGCATTAACATCTCAAACTCTTTCTACATTTCCTCTAAAATTGCTTGAACATACCTTCATTTCCTCCTAAGATAATGCCATCCACATACACTACCACAATCAGGATTTTCTCTCCCTCAACCTTAAAGTAAAGGTTGATATCTATAGTAGCCTTCCTAAATCCTTATTATAACAAGCACTTTTATAACCTTGCATACCAAGCTATAGGATATTATTTGATTCTATACAATGCCTTCTTCAACCTATAGACCATATCAACATCATCTAATAATTGAAATCATTTTGGTTGTTCAATGTATACCTCATCTTCCAACTCACCATTCAGGAATATAGACTTTACAACCATCTGATATGCATTCAATCCTTTATTCATTAAAAAATCCAAAAATAGTCTAATGGCCTCCATCCTTGCCACTACAACAAGTTCCTCCTCAAAGTCTATTCCTTCTACTTGTGAGTAGCCCTTATACACAAGTCTAGCCTTGTTTCTGAAAACTTTTCCATCCTCATTCAGTTTGTTCCTAAAAACCCACTTAGTTCCTATCACATTCTTTTTTGTAGGTCTTGGAACCAATTCCCAAGTCCGATTCTTTTCAATCTATTCCAATTCCTCTTTCATAGCCTTGATCCAATTCTCATCTTTACATGCCCCAATTACAATTTCAGGTTCCACCTCTAAAAGTAAACAAAAAATTACTTGTTCCTCTCTCATAGCTTCTTTTCTCCTTGTCAACACACCTTTTCTCTTATCTCAAATGATCTGATCTTCGAAATGATTCTTCTTCACATAATTAGGAGTCGGGGATCTTTTCTGGAGATTCTTCCTCTTCAATTATCACCTCTTTTTCCTTATCTTCACCCTTTTCTTCTTCACTACAAGGGGATTCATCAAATTCATATCCTTCTATCAATATTAAACTTTGCATTGGTTATTCATCCACCTTAACACTTGCACTTTCAGCAATATTTTTCAATCTTTTATTATAGCATCGATAAGATTTTATTCTTGTAGAGTATCCAAGGAAGATACCTTCATCAGGTATGGCATTTTCTTCCAAAAACTCTAAAATACTTTACAATAAGAAGTTTACCATACCATAACTCATAGGGAGTCTTTGAACTATTCACTCTTGCTTGACCTTTGTTAAGAATGTAGACTATAGTATGAATTGCTTCTCTCCAATAGACATCTGATAGATTTGATTCCTTCATCATTGTCCTAGATTCTTTTTGAACTATTCTATTGTCCAGTCTATTGAGGAGTCATAGGAGTTGACAATTGTCTCTTTATTCCATTATCTTCACAAAAGCTATTAAAATCATTGGAGGTGAACTCACCACCTTTGTTAGACCTTAAGCACTTGATTTTCTTATCCATTTCATTCTCAACTATAGACTTAAATTCTTTGAAATTATTTAGGGCTTATACTTTTTTTAAGAAATGTTACCCAAGTCATTCTAGAATAATCATCAATCAATAGCATGGAATACCTATAACCATGTGAGCTTCTTATTCTGGTAGGTCCACACAGGTCTATATGCGCTAACTCCAAACGACCTACAGTAAATTATTCCTTAGTCTTGAAACTCTTCTTAGTCTTCTTTCCAAACTGACTGGTGCAGGAGCACCCCAAAGTTCATCTAGGAATGTTGACTAGAAGGTTATGAATTGGAAATTTGTTTAGGCCAAATGTAGCAATCTCTTTCTATTTCTTTGAGTTTGTGCCTAAGAGGCATTTGAGAACTTGAGTTGTGTTAGTAAAGGTCATGTTGACCATTTGATAGATTGAGGTTTGGCTACAAGGATGGTTTAAGACCTTTGTAGACCTTCCTAGTTGTTAGAATCTCTAAAATTTTGCAAATAAGGACTATTGGCAACCACAAGTGGTCATGGAGAAGTTAGGACCGAGCTTAACTGAATTAGAGAACCTATATATGGTGTTCCTCGACCTGAAAGTGAGGTTGGAAGCTTTTGCATTGTTAAAAATTCATGAATACAAATGAGGACAGTGATAAGGTTGTGTAATTTTCTAAGTTTTGTTTTGAATTTGTGTGGTTAGGAGTGATCATGGCATTGTGAGTTACTGTGAAATGTAGTGTAGTTGTATTTGAAGCTTTGTGTGGCATTAATTGTTAGTGTGTTCAATTTTCCAAGTGTTGCTTAGTAGTTAGTTTGTTTCCTTTAGTTGTTGTTCTGACAGACAACCTGTAAAGAATGGAGGTTTAGTTACATTCCCACTGTACTTTGTGTATGGGCCCTTAGGAATTGTGACTAGGCTCCATGTCTATAAATAAGATAGGGTTAGGAGTGGTTAGGAGTCAGGGAATCACTATGGAAGTCTTCTCCTAGGCGAGCTTGACAGTGCCCGACTAGGAAAGACAAGAAGTGTAGAGCACTTGACTTGCAGGGGTGTCCAACTCCTAGAGATTCACGGTGTGGAGAGGGCATGTGTATGCCTTGCCAAGGCTTAGGAAGAAGGAAGAAGCTCCATCAACCCGTTTGGTGAGAGGAATCCTTAATAGTCTGCAAAGAAGACAGGAAAAGACCCAAAATAACCTAAATTCTTGTTCATTACCAGCTTGAGGAACTATACGGGCAGTTGAAGGCCAGAACCACTATAATCTTCAAGTGGTAGGCATGAAGAACAAGAACCCCAAAGGAAAATTCAATGTTCTTTGGCAGACCTTGGAGTATTAGTGTGTTTCCTCAGAGATGGAGACCTAATTGGGCTCTTGGGCTAGTAGCCTTTTTAACCCTAGATGAGGGTTCGGTGGAAGCGATGAAAAGATGGAGTTTGGTGAACTTTCAAGAACCCTAGGAGGATAGTTTGAAGCTATTGGAGACATCTCTACACCCCTGCAAAGCTAAGTTCTAGTTCTTGTGGTAGGTTAGCCTTTAGGGTAGATTAAGGGCTAAGGAAGAGTTGAAGTATTGTACCAAGGTTGGCTTGGTAGGTAGGAATTGACATGATAGATGGGTTGGCAAGGTGAACCAGGGGAACCTAAGCAAGAAATACATCCTAAAGGTTAAGGTGGTGGAGAGCGACACCATAAGGGTCTTCCAAGTAAGATCCAGAGCATGGAACAGTGATTGTTCCATCCAACCCTACCCTATCATATTGGTATCAGAGAAAGTTAAAGATTTGGGATAGAATCTTGTATGTCAGACCTTGAATCCAATGGTTCCACAACCATGGTGACAAACATTGAGTTGGAAAAGAAGGTCGAAGATCAGGAGGAAGATAATAGGAGATTGAGAGAAAGATTAGAACAACTTGAGGAATCATTGAGCAATGTGCAGACCAAGGCTGATGAGGTCAGTGATAGATTGGAGGACAGCGTACCAAAGAGTGAAGAGGTTGCAGAGGAAGACAAGACCCCTGAACCTGGCCCTGTTCTGCAAGAGGAGCCTTTCTTGAAGGCATTGAAAGCTTTTAGTGGAAAAGCACTTGAAGGCATACCACTGTTTAGTGGCAAATTGGAAGTTGATCGAGTCATGGATTGGATAGAAGGTATGGAAAACCATTTTTATTTTGATGGAGTCACTGAAGCACAGAAGGTGAAGGTGGCCAAGTCTAGATTGAGAGGATCTACCTTAACATGGTAGAAATTCATTCAAACAGAGAGGGAAAAGGAAGGCAAGAAGCCTATTTCAACTTGGAAGGGTATGGTGGCAAAAGTGAGAGAAGCATACATACCAAATGATTATGAGATTCAATTACATAAGAAGAGACAAAGCTTGAGGCAAAGAGACCAAGATGTGAACACTTACACCGAGGAGTTTCAAAAACTTTGTATGAGGTCTAATGTTTCAGAAGATGAAAGTCTCAAGTTGGCTAGGTATCTTAACGGCTTGAAGTGGAACATTCAAGAGGAGATGACTCTTCTAAGTCCTAAGACAGTACACCAATGTTTCCAATTAGCTATTAAGATTGAGGAAAGAAGCAAGAGGAAACATGATCAGGCTTCTAAGAGTATAGGCAAAGGTAGAGATTAAAGAGGACATAGAGGTGGCTACAAAGGTAGAGGAACTGAACAAAGAAACCGAGGAGAATCTAAACTCACAGAGCATGGAAGTGAAACACCTTCTAGACGAGGTTATGGAAGAGGTAGAGGATCTCAAGGAGGATCAAATAGAGGAAGAGGAGTAGGTGGGAGCAATTCATACTTTGCTAATATGAAGTTTTACCATTGTAGTCAAGTAGGACATCCAGCTTATAGGTGCCCGGAGAAAGCATCTTCATCAAATATTGAGAAGAGAGTGGCATATGCTCAAGAGGACACCATGAGCACCAAATCACTAGAGGTCAGTCACATTGAATTAGAAATGGGGGAGAATTTGATGTTTAGGAGAGTTTTGATCAAACAACTGTTCAAGGAAGAGCCAAAGCAAAGGAGAGCCTTATTCAGGGTAAGGTGCAAAATTCTTGGAAAGGTGTGTAAGGTTATAGTGGACTCAGGGTCTACTGATAATATAATCTCTAAAGAGGTAGTAAGCAAATTGAAATTGGAGAAGGTACCCCACACTAAACCTTACAAAGTAACATGGTTAAACAAAGGGCAGAGTGTTCTTGTCAATGAACAAGTAATGGTGGAGTTCTCCATTGGAGGGTACAAGGATAAGTTGATTTGTGATGTGTTACCCATGGATGCATGCCATCTACTATTGGGCAGACCATGGCAGTATGATAGAAGTGCCATGTATGATGGGAAAGAGAACACCATTTCTTTCAAGAAGGATGGGAAGACATTTAAATTACAGTCACTGCCAAATGAGGAGGAAGGACAGTCAAAGACACCAAGTGTCTTGTTGAGCAGTGGTAAAGAGTTCCTTAACAACCTACATCAAGGGGGTGAAGGATATGTGGTCATGTTGCAACCTAAAGAAGAAGACAAGGCTAAAAAAAAGTCATACCCGGAGCAGTCCAAGAGTTGTTAGAACAGTTCAAAGATATAGTCAGTGATGGGACACCTGCAACTTTACCTCCAAAGAGAGCCATTAGTCATTAGATTGACTTCATACCAGGAGCTTCATTTCCAAATAAAGCAGCTTATAAGCTTACACCGGATTAGAATCTAGAGGTAGCTAGACAAGTGCAGGAGTTATTGGATCAAGGGTTAATTAGGAAGAGCATCAGCCCATGTGCAATACTAGTAGTCTTAGCAACCAAGAAAGGAGGCAAGTGGAGATTATGCATTGATTCTAGAGCTATAAATAGAATCACAATCAGGTATAGGTTCCCTATTCCTAGGATTAAGGACTTGATGGATTGTCTTGGAGGAGCTCAGTACTTCACCAAGTTGGATCTCAAGAGTGGATACCATCATATCAGAATCAAGGATGGAGATGAGTGGAAGATAGCATTTAAGACAAATGATGGGTTATTTGAGTGGAGAGTTATGCCATTTTGCCTCTCCAATACCCCTAGCACATTCATGAGGCTCATGAATCAAGTGCTCAAGGATTTTACAGGGATATTTGTGGTGGTATATCTTGATGATATACTCATCTTTAGCAACACAGCAGAAGAACACCTAAAGCATGTGGAGTTGGTTCTTAGAAGATTGCAAGAAGAGAAGTTAGCCATCAACCTAGAGAAATGTGAGTTCTTCAAATAGGAGCTTGTGTATTTGGGGTTTGTAGTATCCAAAGGATCATTGAAGATGGATCCAAGCAAGGTGGAAGCTATCCTAAATTGGCCTACACAAACCACAGGGATAGAGGTAAGAATTTTTCATGGATTGGCTCAATTTTATAGAAAATTCATAAGGAACTTTAGTGGCATATGTGCACCAGTCCTAGATACAATCAAAGGTGGTTTAAAGACTAAGTTTAAGTGGACTCAAGAAGCTGAGAAAGGTTTTGAGAAACTGAAACAAGAAGTGGCAACTCAACCTATACTTTTATTACCTAGCTTTGACAAGTTGTTTATTGTGGAATGTGATGCTAGTGGAGTTGCAGTAGGAGGAGTGCTAATTCAAGAAGGTAGGCCTATAGCTTTCTTTAGTGAAAATCTCAATGAAGCTAAGAAGAAGTATTCTACCTATGACTTGGAACTTTCTGCTTTAGTTCAGTCACTTAGGAAGTGGAGGCATTACCTTCTACCCAAAGTGTTTGCAGTCCTTACCGACAATCAGGCACTTAGCTATATAAACACCCAAGAGAAGTTGAGCAATAGACATTTGAAATGGATGGAGTACATCCAAGCTTTTACTTTCACCATCAAGCACAAGAAGGGACAATTGAACAAGGTAGCAGATGCACTAAGCAGGAGATTGCTAACAGTGCAAGAGATACAGATCAAGAGCATTGGAATAGAGATTTTCAAGGGTCTCTATGGGGAAGATGAAGACTTCTCGAAGGCCTACAAGGTATGTTATGACTTTGAGAATCATTTTCATAGCCAATACTCAGAGTTTACATTGCAAAGTGGATTTTTAGTCAAGGGGAATCAGTTATGTGTTCCAAGAGGATCAATGAGAGAGAACCTCATCTAGGAGAAGCACAATGGTAGTATTAGTGGACATTTTGGCATCAACAAAACTAGTGCAAAGGTTCTACTATTGGCCTAAGTTGTCAAGGGATGTTTGGAGGTATGTGGAGCAATGTGTAGTGTGTATGAAAGCTAAGGGAGGAGCTAGTAATTCTAGTCTATATCAACCCCTACCTATTCCTAATAGACCATGGGAGTGTGTTAGCATGGACTTTGTGGTAGGACTCCCTAAAACCAAGACAAGGTTCGATAGTGTCTATGTGGTGGTGGATAGATTCGGCAAGATGAGTCACTTTATCCCTTGCAAGACCACTCATGATGCTAGCTATATTGCTCACCTTTTCTTCAAGGAAATTCTTAGGATTCATGGATTGCCATTAAGTATTGTCTCGGACAAGGATGTGAAGTTCATGAGTCACTTTTGGAAGACTCTATGGAGTAGATTAGGTACCAACCTGTCTTTTGGATCAGCTTACCATCCTCAGACCGATGGTCAAATAGAGGTGGTTAATAGAGTGTTAGGTAACCTTCTAAGATGCCTAACCAAAGAGTATGGATAGACATGGGACATGGTTATCTCACAGGCTGAGTATGCATATAATGATAGTGTGAACCGGACCACAGGGAAGAGTCCTTTTGAAATTGTGTATGGAATGCACCCAAGAGGTATATGTGAGCTTAGGGATCTAGGAGCTATGGAGCATAGGAGTGGACATGCAGAGGACTTCACTCAGACCATGAAGGAGATTCAAGAGCAGGTAAAGAAGATAGTCACTAAGGCTACTCAAAAGTTGAAAGATAAGGTGGATATGTCAAGAAAGGATTTGCAATTTGCACTAGGAGACTATGTCATGGTCCACCTCAAAAAATCTAGGTTGCAGAAGGGTACATCAACCAAATTGCAGATGAAGAGAGTGGGACCATGCAAGGTATTAGCCAAATATGGAAAGAATGCATACAAGGTGGAGTTACCTACAGATTTAGGGATTTCACCAGTGTTCAATGTAGCTAATCTGATCAGATATAAGGGAACAGTCAATAACATAGATCAGAATAGTAGGGAGATCTTCAAGGATGTAAGCAACATAGCCTTACCAACTCAAGACAAGCTACAAGCAAAGAGGATCTGGGAGTCAAGAGTAAAGAAGTCTACAAGGCATAGGGTGTACATGGAGCATCTTATCAAATGGAAGAACAAACATGAATCTGAGGCTACATGGGTAGATGAATCTCAGTTCAAGAAGCAGGGTATTGACCCATCTCTGATCTCTCCCCACATTCCTTGATGTCTATGCAGAGGGGGAGAATGATGCAGGAGCACCCCAAAGTTCATCTAGGAATGTTGACTAGAAGCTTATGAATTGGCAATTTGTTTAGGCCAAATGTAGCAATCTCTTTCTATTTCTTTGAGTTTGCACCTAAGAGGCATTTGAGAACTTGAGTTGTGTTAGTAAAGTTCATGTTGACCATTTGATAGATTGAGGTTTAGCTACAAGGATGGTTTAAGACCTTTGTAGACCTTCCTAGTTGTTAGAATCTCTAAAATTTTGCAAATAAGGCCTATTGGAAACCACAAGCGGCCATGGAGCAGTTAGGACCGAGATTAGCTGAATTAGAGAACCTATATATGGTGTGCCTCGACCTGAAAGTGAGGTTGGAAGCTTTTGCATTGTTAAAAATTTATGAATACAAATGAGGACAGTGATAAGGTTGTGTAATTTTCAGAGTTTTGTTTTGAATTTGTGTGGTCAGGAGTGATCATGGCACTGTGAGTTACTGTGGAATGTAGTGTAGTTGTATTTGAAGCTTTGTGTGGCATTAATTGTTAGTGTGTTCAATTTTCCAAGTGTTGCTTAGTAGTTAGTTTGTTTCCTTTAGTTGTTGTTTTGACAGACAGCCTGTAAAGAATGGAGGTTTAATTGCATTCCCACTGTACTTTGTGTATGGGCCCTTGGGAATTGTGACTAGGCTCCATTTTTGTAAATAAGATAGGGTTAGGAGTGGTTAGGAGTCAGAGAATCACTATGTAAGTCTTCTCCTAAGCGAGCTTGATAGTGCCCGGCTAGGAAAGACAAGAAGTGCAGAGCACTTGACCTGCAGGGGTATCCAACTCCTGGCAATTCACGGTGTGGAGAGGGCAAGTGTATGCCTTGCCAAGGCTTAGGAAGAAGGAAGAAGCTCCATCAACCCATTTGGTGAGAGGAATCCTTAATAGTCTGCAAACAAGACAGGAAAAGACCCAAAATAATCGAAGTTCTTGTTCATTACCTGCTTGAGGAACTGTATGGGTAGTTGAAGGCCAGAACCACTACAATCTTCAAGTGATAGGCATGAAGAACAAGAACCCCAAAGGAAAATTCAATGTTCTTTGGTAGACCTTGGAGTATTAGTGTGTTTCCTCAAAGATGGAGACCTAATTGGGCTTTTGGGCTAGTAGCCTTTTTAACCCTAGATGAGGGTTTGGTGGAAGCGATGAAAAGATGGATTTTGGTGAACTTTCAAGAACCCTAGGAGGATAGTTTGAAGCTATTGGAGACATCTCTACACCCCTGCAAAGCTGAGTTCTAGTTCTTGTGGTAGGTTAGCCTTTAGGGTAGATTAAGGGCTAAGGAAGAGTTGAAGTATTGTATCAAGGTTGGCTTGGTAGGTAGGAATTGACATGATAGCTGGGTTAGAAAGGTGAACCAGGGGAACTTGAGCAAGCAATAGGTCCTAAAGGTTAAGGTGGTGGAGAGTGACACCATAAGGTTCTTCCAAGTAAGATCCAAAGCATGGAACAGTGATTGTTCCATCCAACCCTACCCTATCACTGACATTCCTTGCAGATTTCTTTGATAGGCTTTGTAATCCTTGGCAGATCTCTCACAAGATCAATAGAGTTAATCTTAACTAGGCTATCAAAATTGATGTGACCCATTCTTCTATGTCATAGCCAAATTTCATTGATTTGATACATAAAGCATTTAGCACCACTACCTTTGATTTGATACACATTACCTTCTAGTCTTGTCCCTCAAGCAACCAAATTACTGAATCTTCCTTTTTTGATTTCACAACCATCATCCTGAAGCACAAGATTATATCCTCCACTACACATTTCTCCTACACTTAGAAGATTATGCCAGAGACCCTTGACATAAAGAAAATCATTCATTTTATGCTTGCCATCAAAACTAATTGAACCTTTTCCACAAATCTTAGAAGATGTATCATCACCAAACTTGACAAGACCACCATCATATTTTGAATTTTAACAAACTTACTCTAATCACTTGTCATATGATTTGAGCGTCCACTATCAATCTAGTAATTTATTTCTTCTCTTGCATGAAAATCAGCCACCATAGTTCCTCTAATGTTATGACCTATTATTAGAGCACTTTCCTTCATACATCTTTCAGGATTAGCAGAATTAGTTCCAACTTTTAGAGCCATGAACAATTCTTCATCATTTTCCTCATCAAGATAGTCAAATTCTTCATCATCAGATACACCATTGTCTCTTTCAATTTTATAACTTGACAAATTTTCCTTTATGATCCTTAGGTTTGTCATTTGAAACTTTGATTGGAAATTTAGAAGCATAATGACCTATCTTTGCACAATTGAAACACTTAAAGGGTAACTTACCTTTGTATTTGTCAGTGTCCTTTTTCAATCTTCTTACAAAATTTTCTTCCACCTCATCAAGATCATCTAAATCTAATTCATCATCCTTCTCTACTTTGTTGTCTTTAAATGCAGTTTCTTTATTTGTAGCATCTTGACCAAACTCTCTCAATTCATAAGAAATTAAAGCACCAAACATCTGATCTCTAGAATAATTATCCAAATTTTGAGTTTCCTCAATAGAAAAAACTTTTAGAACTATAAGTTTTAGGAAGAGTTCTTAATACCCTTTTCACCACTTTGCTTTCTTCCAGCTTACCACCAAGACCATTGATGGCATTGACAACTTCATCCACTTTGAGAATTTAGGTAGTAATATCTTCATCTTCGAACATCCTTAGGGTTTCAAATTTGGCTTTTCAATTTTGTATCTTCGCTTGCTTGACTTTATCATCTCCTTCATAAATACTCTCCAGCTTTTTCTAGAAACCTTTTGCAGATTTCAAACTTAGCACCTTTCCAAGCTCTGAATCACAGAGACCGCTTAGAATAGCATTCCTTTCTTTACCATTTTTTTTGTATTCCTTGATTTCATCATCACTTGTCAGACCAACAACAGACATAGTATATCCTTTTTCAACTGACTGCCAACCACTAAATCTAAGAGAGACCAAAAAGGACTTCATCCTGGCTTTCCAATAAGTATAATTCATTCCTACAAACATAGGAGATTTGACACCCTTCTTGTGCACCATCTAGATCTACCTCAAGTAGTTAAGATTTCTCCAAGGAATCATGGATTTGATACCAATTGTTAGATGCATAGGACAATTGAGAGGGGGGTGAATCATTTGTACATTGAAAGATTCAATCCCTCATCAACCTTCAAACACGTGTTAGACCTTAAACACTTTATCATACATTAGCAGAATGTAAACATATGAAATAGTATTACAAACACATCCAAACACATAAGGACACTAGATTTGTGTGGAGAATATAAGAAGGGAAAAATATGGTGAGGATTAGCTTATATATATGAATTGCAACACCAAATATAATTAAGCTCACTACCTAGAAAAAGAAGAAAGGCTCACTATCGAATGGCTCACTACTAAGAAGAAAGAAGAATGGAAGAAGACTATTACAAAGATATTTACTATCTCAAGGCAACATGAGAAATCCACCACTGAAACTTTATGCCATCCAAAACCTTTGGCTCATTGCCTCCAACAACTTCAAGCACACTGAAATGTAGATCACCACACAATTAAATTCACATCTTTCACACACCTTCTACATATCCACACATCTCAAATAATTTACCTTATATTTATGCCATCCATGACCTAAACAATCTCAATTAGGTAGGCCTTATTAAAACGTATGCACCTAAACCATGCAACACCAAAATAGGCTGGAGCCAAGCACCTCCACGACAGAAAGAAGTGAAGGACGACCATACCAAGGGTTAACTAGGACCCAAATATAGATCACCATGCTACTCAACACATCCACGGTCCATGAGGTACCTCTGTAAATAGTGCTAGTATGCTAGTGGTGCAGGAGCACCAAGTTGCTTTCAAGCCTCCATGAGGCCATTTGTAAATAGTTGGTCTATTTTATGTATTGGGTCTTATAATAAGGTTTATCAAGCAATTTTATAGGTGTTTGAGTCTTAGGAAGTAATATTTGAAGTCATTTGTCAAATAATGTTTAAATTTGTTATATATTGTAAAAATTGTAAAAGATGCTCAAGAAAATTGTCAAGCAACTTGTCAAAAGTATCATTAAAGTGTTTTGTCAACAAACTAACTAAAAGGTGGTTGAAAATAGTTGGTTTTGGTTGTAAATGTATAATTACACCCTCCAAAACTTGAATTGGAGAGGTTGGAGGGGTTGGAGACATTATTTGTGAAGTTTGATAAATGGCAACCTCAAGTTTGGTGTGCATTTTATGATTTCTACATTGTTTTCAGGTTGAAGTTGTGATTTGTACGGACTGGTATGGATTCAAATAATGGATTATCATATATTTATGGAAATATCTCTGTTTCTAGTTTCCAATTATTTTTGTCTCATTGAATTTCATTGAGTTTTGTGGAAGTTATGACTATTTTGGTGAGGGCAGGTTTGAACACTGCCTAGGGTTTGCAGTTTTGGGAAAAATGCAATAACTTTATTTTCCACCATTGGATCTTCATAAAAATTGTAGGGAAGGTCTGTAATTATGTTATTTTAAGTCTCACCGAATGGATTGGCTTAATTATTTTTTTTGTGGAAGTTATTAATGACTGTTTGTTGCATTGAATTATGGGTTGTTGTGAGAATGACTACACTATGATCTAGAATGCACTTAATCATTGTTTGAGATGAATAATTTCATGAAAGTTTTCAAGTAAATGGAATGTTGAGTTGTGAATCCTCTTGCTCTACATCAGTTTGGTATCAGAGCCTGAAGATGCTCTAGGAAGGTTGTTTGTGGTTTGTGTGTGGTTGTTTGTAGGTTGAGGAAGGAACCTGATTGCCTAGGTGTGGCAAGGTGAAGTGGAAGCAAGGAGAGACTTGCTTGTGAAGATGGAATTTTTAAAGAGATGTTGGCAGGCTGAGGATGCATGAAGAAAGAAGGAAAGAGAGGAAAAGGAAATGAGAAAGAAGGAAAGAATAATAGAGTTTAAGAAAGCCATGGATGAGATAAGCCAAAGGTTGGAAAGATTAGACAAAGAACACCAACTTCTTAAGGAAACACAAAGGAGTTGGAATATACCAATGCCAAAGAGGTTAAGATGGCCTCTAAAGAAGATTATGAAGAAGAAAAGAAAACAAAAGAAGGCAAAAAATGAGACAAAGGTAAAGTTTGAATCTTTTGTTCAAATTGAGCAAGATAAGTTACAAGTTGAGATGCATGATATTTTGATTGTGCTTGAAGATGAACAAACTTCTTTGTTGGTTAATGAACATGTTGATGTTGAGATTAGTGATGTGGTTGTTGTTGGTACTCAACTAGTTGATGAAATTGTTGTTGATGAACAAGTTGAGAAGGTTTTTGATGTTATCGATAACCCTTGTATTGATACTCAAGTTGATGATGATAAAGTTGTTGATAACATCGATGTTGATATTCATGACCAAGTTGTTGTTGATAATAAGGTTGTTAATAAAGATGTTGCAGATCTATTTTCTAATCAGGTATATGAAGGTTTTCAAGAGTATGATGCAGATTATATATGGTATTCTAATGATGAGAATGAAGATATAGATGATTCTATTGAGGTTTATACACAAGAAATGAACTTTTGGAGCCTAGATGTTGAGAAAATGATGGAGAAGAGATGGTATAAGAAGAAGAGGAAGACAAAACCATGGGTTAAGATGAAGATACAAGTGTTTTTTATTGCAGATGATAGTGAAGAATCATTTATTTTTGCAGGTGCTTTATTCTATGCTAACTCAGGGGACTTGAGTTTTTTCTTCAAGGGGTGTATGGTGCAGGAGCATCAAGTTGCTTTCAAGCCTCCATGAGGCCATTTGTAAATAGTTGGTATATTTTATGTATTGGGTCTTATAATAAGGTTTATCAAGCCATTCTATAGGTGTTTGAGTCTTAGGAAGGAATATTTGAATTCATTTTTCAAATAATGTTTAAAGTTGTTATATATTGTAAAAATTGTAAAAGTTGCTCAAGAAAATTGTCAAGCAACTTGTCAAAAGTATCATTAAAGTGTTTTGTCAACAAACTAACTAAAAGGTGGTTGAAAATAGTTGGTTTTGGTTGTAAATGTATAATTACACCCTCCAAAACTCGAATTGGAGAGGTTGGAGGGGTTGGAGACATTATTTGTGAAGTTTGATAAATGGCAACCTCAAGTTTGGTGTGCATTTTATGATTTCTACATTGTTTTCAGGTTGAATTTGTGATTTGTACGGACTGGTATGGATTCAAATAATGGATTATCATATATTTATGGAAATATCTCTGTTTCTAGTTTCCAATTATTTTTGTCTCATTGAATTTCATTGAGTTTTGTGGAAGTTATGACTATTTTGGTGAGGGCAGGTTTGAACAATGTATAGGGTTTGCAGTTTTGGGGAAAATGCAATAACTTTATTTTCCACCGTTGGATCTTCATAAAAATTGGAAGGAAGGTCTGTAATTATGTTATTTGAAGTCGCACCGAATGGATTGGCTTAATTATTTTTTTTGTGGAAGTTATTAATGACTGTTTGTTGCATTGAATTATGGGTTGTTGTGAGAATGACTACACTATGATCTAGAATGCACTTAATCATTGTTTGAGATGAATAATTTCATAAAAAATTTCAAGTAAATGGAATGTTGAGTTGTGAATCCTCCTGATCTGCATCAGCTAGGTCTGCCAAACCTAAACTAACACTACAAGAAACCACATACATGTTTCTCCAAGTCACAAGCACCTATAAGAAAATGTTGTCACGTGAAATTGTACCCTGTTGAGAACGAAGTTCAACATTCTAATGACACAATGTAAATGACCTCAAGGTGTGGGACCTTTGCACGTATGAGGTTGAATCTTCGGAGAAGGTTGACTTCCTTTTTCAATCCTAGTGCAATGTGTTGGTCCAACCCAACACATGAAATCCTACCGCTAACAACTCACAAGGGAAAAGGGTTAGAAGGAATACAATTTACTCTTTATATAGTTTCATGTAAGAATGCACAAATGAGAAACATATATTCCCCCCTCAAAATACTAGCATGCATAGTATGCTGATATTTTAAGAAAAAGAAGAGGAGAAGAGAAAAGAGAGGGAATCTTCAAGAAGGATGTACACCTCCAAAACAAGTTATCATTGCCCCCAGAATATAGGTGAGTACAACCATGATAAATACTATTATGTTGTTACAAAAGAGAAAGTATGGTTACTCGTGAGATTATACCACCATGAATGGAAAAGAGCAAACAAAGAAAGTTATGATTTCCCCAATCAAAAAGGGTTTGTTAAAGGGAGGCACATTTTGGATGTTGTGTTGGTTATTCATGAGTATATCCACTCTATAGAATATAGTAAAAATCCAAGTATGGCATTCAATTTAGACATCTCCAAGGCTTATAACAAAGTTTCTTAGAATATAATGGTTTTTTTGTAGTAGTTTGGATTTAAAGGTAGAATTTTGAATCTGATCAAAGCCTCTATTACTACCCCTAAGTGTTCTATCTTGGTGAAAGGTGTCTCAAAAGAATACTTATCTTATGGGATAGGCCTAATACAAGGGGACCCTCTATCTTCGTACTAGTTCATAATAGTCGTTGAAGTTCTTGGAAGGAGTATCCAGAAAAACTTGATCAAAGACTTCTCAAAGGGGTGAAATTTGCTTCTTCTTTGCCTCTTGCCTCTCATCAATAATTTGTCAATGATACAATTTTGTTTGGAGAAGCCTTGGTGATTGAATTTGCTCATTGGAAATCAATCTTGGAAGGATATGCTATATTTTTAGGTCAACACATAAACTATAAAGAGTAAATTATATTTCTTCTATCTCACTAGATCTTCTTCACATCTTCTACACATTTTTCTTGATTAATCTCACTTCTACACACTTCATTCACAACATTTTCACCATATTTGAAGCTCCAAGTTGACACTCTATTGGTTTTAATCCTCTTGTCATTGCGGCAACATTAGCATTCACAAGCTTTCAAGCTCACATCTTCATTCGCATGCCTCGGGGGCATCTTGTTGGGAGTTGATATCTATTCAATTAAAATAATTGTTTGTCTACATAGCATATTGTTGTTAGCATTGTTTGGTATTCTTCCTTTCAATGATTTCCTTTATCATATTTCTTTGATCATTGCTGTATGGGTTGTTTGTGGAGGTGGGAACACCAATGCGAGGGACTAACTATGAAAATCCTCTATACATAGCCCCAACATTTTTCTATTATTGTGTTCGTAGGTGGGTGATCCCACAATACTGGTTTACAATTTTCGGGCAAACTCAACACCAAACTAATTTCTTTTAACTAAATCTTCACTTTCAGGCTCCTATAGCAGCTAAACCGTGAGAAATTTGAAGATGATGAAAACTAGTGATTTGTGGCATTTTGTCTATAGATTCTAAATATATTTTTTTCATTTTTTTTGGAATCAGATTGCACTTATTTTTCCATCTCCTTCGAAAACTAGTTTTTTAAAAAATAGCATTTTTAAGGAGTGACACTCACCGTATACAACATAATTTTTTTCGTATGAAGGATAAAATTCTATGTTTTTTTTAATTTAGATTTTTAACTACAATATCTAGCACTTTCATTTGGTTTTATAGTGTTTTATTGAATATTTTTTCCTCAATCAAGTTTCGAAGTCAAACCAATTACAATTCAGACATAGGCGAACTGTATACAACATAAATTAATCTGTATGTATCAAAATTCAATTTTATTTTTTTAATGGATCAAGGACATCAATACCTAGCCCGAAAATATTTTTCAAAATTTTATTTTGATAATTTTCTATTTTTCCACATGTGCAGAACAGAGAGCTTGATTTTCGGTTAAAAACCTATGTTTAATAAAACTAAAAAACCATACACATAATAAAACCAAAACATATTAAAATTATATTCATTGGATAGCTCATTCTGAGGACTTCCGTAGTTGTTTGAAATAAATTTTAAATGAATTCATTTGATCCCCCAAAAGGTAAATTAAAAGTGATTTTTTATCAACATTTTGATAGGTGTAAAGGAGACTCATTTATAGGTATGGTTTAAAACTAGCGAGGTTCTATCGAAGGGGGTTTGATCTAAGGTGGTTTGATCAAACCCTTTTCAATTGGAATCCTTAAAATGGAAATTTTTAAGGCTTAAATCATTATATTTTCTAAAAATATGTGATTTCAACAAAAATCAGTTCCTCTCAGAAATTGTAAACCAGCTTTGTGGAATCACCCAGGTACTTTGTTCGTGTGGAGCTTGTTGGAGCCTAGACTAATCGTAAGTTGAATTTCTACCACTCTTGCTAGTTATTTCATTTTTAATCAGTTTATCCTTCAAGTGAAAGTATTCTTCTTGTTATTTCAATAGTTCGGTCGTTTCCTTTTTATGTTATTGTATTAGACTATACTTGTCGGGTTGTTAGTAGGTTTCTTTAGGTTCTTAGACTATACATTCTCTATCCGTACGGATACCAGCACCCGGCTGAGATGCCAACACACCACACTGTCATTTGTTTCCTATGGTGTGTTGGCATATGGTGTTGTACACCATTCCAAAAAGTGATTTATTATATTATTGTAATTAAATAATTATTTAGTTGTGATACATCTTGGTGGTTTTGTTAATCACACTAGGGAATTATTTGGGGACCACTTAATGTTGTATTGTAATATTGTATTATTATTATTTGTGCAGGAGACATGTGATAATAATTTAATATTGGGTAAATATTAAATAATGAGATGTCTTAGTACCCAATATTAAATAAGGGGTTAGTGGTTCTGTATTCACATGGTTTTGTGGTACATGGTTTCACCTTACCACTAGTTGTATTATGTGTGAGCTTGTGTCTATAAAAGAAATCACATGTGTAGTGGTTTAGGTTGGGCTGAGTGGTTTGGCTATCATTATTGAGTCTTCTTGTGGAGTACATTTGTGAAGCATGGCACAAGATATGCAAATTCATGCTTGAACAGATGGGAATGCATTTGAGGGCTTGATGCTTCAGAAGTATTCATTGTAACTCTTGTATTTGCTTCATAGATGATTAATATGATGGAATATGGATGCTTTTGGAGGCTAGGTTTTTCCCTCTTGAGGGTTTTCCTAGGGTATATCTTGTGTCATATTAGATGGGTATGTTGTCTATTCTCTTACATGTGGATTTTGAGCACTTATTTGCATTGTTATCTCTTTTGGGTTATGTGGGAATTGTCATACAATGGCTGCAAGTTTCCTTACAAGTGGTATAAAAGCTTTCATGGTTGAAGATTTTTTATTATAACCCTAGGTTGAGAAAATGTTGGTTAAGTTTGAATCTATGCACTGCATGAGAGAATGAAAGACATGGCAAGATATGAGGGTTTTTCAGGTTTTTTATTTCAAATCTAAGGGTTTTGGGTTTGCTATTATGACGGGTTGTTTGCAGATTTGGGGTGTGGAAAAATTAGGGAAAAATAGGGTTTCTTGGTTGTGCATTCAAATGGGGGTTTTGAGGGGGAAATTTCACAAATGACCTCTTTGTACAAAATGGACTTCATGGTTGAATTTAGGTTGATCGAGAGACAAATTTTGATATATAATTTGTCCTATTTTGGTTACTGGAAAAAAATGCCATATTTTGCAGTTGTACAACCTTCTCAAAAAATAAAATACTAAAAAAATCCAAAAAATAAAAATATCTTGTCAGTATAAAATTATTCTTGCAATAATAATAATAATAATCATAATAATAATAATAATAATAATTATTATTATTATTATTATTATTATTATTATTATAAAATTTCTAAGGGGGGTCGGACCCCCCACCAGCCGACCATCATACCCTATCGGCACGGTCTGCCTACAAACCATTGGCGCTGTATCGTAAGGTACTGCCGGCAGTCTTTTCGACAAGTTGACCACCGGTGGGGCCTAATATACCGCCAACCCCTATGGGGTAAAACAATATATATATATATATATATATTATTCATCACCCATTGAAATTTTAAATCTAGCGGTGGAAATATTCTTTAAAAGGCCCGATGAAGTTTTTTTTGAAATATTAAATTTAATTCAATTTGAATGTAATTTTGGATCCGCCACCACTCCACCACCAAGTGGGTGGTGCCACCTAGGTGGGGTTGTTGCCCAGCCACCAAGGGTGGCTAATTTTTTTTGTCTTGGGTTCAAACTGCAGTTTTACTTCCGAGAGGCATAACTTTAGCCCAAGTGGTCCTTTTTCGCTCTTCTTAGACTCATTAGAAAGGTGACTTAGAGATCTACGCTATGGTGCCAGAGATTTTTCTAAATTTTGTAATTTTGATAGTGTTTTTCTTGGTGGAAGTCAAGTCTTCTATTTGAGCTTCGAGAGGTGATATCGGGTGCATACAGAGTCGAATTTTAGACTTTGAATAGTCAGTTTAGAAAGCTTGTTTAGATCACTACACACTAGATCAAGTTTGGAGTTGTTTTGAAATGATTTATTTGCTGATATTATATCCTGAGTTGTTTATCGGTTTCTTTGACTATGGTGATACTATGAGCTTATGGATTGTTGGATCTAGGAGATTTGATGTTGGATTCATTGTATTCTTAGTTGTACATCTCATATTATTGTCTTTTGACATGGTTATCAGTTTGGTTGGATTTTTATGCTTCATTGTTGTATCTACAAGTTGTGTAGCATTGTAGGCGGTCTATACTTACTTGTTGCACCTATGACTTGGACATGGGTTTTCTATGTCAATAGATATTTCAGCGTTGATGCATTTTCAGTTTGGGTGGCTTGGCTTAGTCACTTGGTTTGTTGGTTTTGATGGCATGTTGAGGAGGTGAGATGGTATTACTAGGTGTAGTCATGGTATGAGACCTATGTAGTTGACTATGTTATGTAGATATGCGGATATGATTGGGTTGAGTTTTTGGTACATTTGGTGGTGATCATGGTGTTATGGATGTTTCTTGTGCTTTAGAGACTTTGACATGTCATGATGGTTTATGTAGGTATATTGTTGGTGGTGTCGAATTGGATCCTGATTCAAGTTGTGATGATGAATCTTCTTGGTATGAGGATCATGGTTTACTTTTCTTTCTTATTGGGGAGCTCATGTTGCATTTGAGTTCTTTGATTGTATGAGGGCACTCTTTGGTTGATCTTCATGTTAGGATATTGTTATCACGATGTCATGATATTTTTTTACATTCATTGGTTATACACTTTCAGTGGGAGCTTTTGACAATGATGGTTTGGCAGTGATGGTTTATTGACATTTGTATGTATCTTCTTGTCTTGGAGATCTTGGTTTCAATTGTATGTTACTGATATTGTAGTTGAGTGTGTGTAAACGTGGATGATCTTCATGGAGAGGATGGTTTTCATGATGCCATGTGTAGCTCGTATCACAGTTCAGTGGGAGTTGTTGGGAGTGACGTGGATGCATCATTGGTATGGTTATCTTCATGTGATTGGGCATATGTTTTCTTGGTTTAGAATGGTTTCTATTATGTCATGATTTACTCTTGATGCATGCTTAGAGTTATGGAATGGTACATGTTCTCTTGAGACCAGGATGTATATATTTTATGATGCATGTTATCTCCTAGGAGGAGATGGTTAGATCATAGATGTCATGTTTATGTTCTTGATTCATGATTCAAGCTTTGACATTGATCGTAGTGGTTCTCTTTGTATTGGGTACATTGATCATTTGCTTGATTACTTCATGGTGGTGCTATGTTGCATTTGGAGTTTGGCATGGATTGATTGGTTACTGCAAGTACTCATGGATACTTGGAGATGGTGATGGTTGCAGTTCTCTTGTGATTAGACACATTTGCTTGAGATGGTTACTCTTTGGAGGTTTTAACAGGAAGATCGAGTAGCTTTCACCTAGATACGGACGTGATTTCATTATAGACCGATAGAGGAGATTGTTCTTGGAGTGAGTCATGATGACTTGGTTATCCTGGAGGAACATTCTCATTCCCTACTCTTGGTCTACCCGACAGCTTATGATTTGAGAGGTATTTTCCCATTATATCTTTTAGATGTGTTATGTTTCATGCTTTGATTTCTCATGGGATTGAGTTTATTCATGATGGTTGATTATGGACTCATTTGAGGATTGTTTAGAATGAGTTTATATGATTTATCTTTCATAGATATGGATCTTGAGCTATGGATAGTTAGTTCTAGAGGATTCATTTTGAGGGATGTTATGTCATGGTTATCTCCTTGTGCATTTGAGTTTATGATATCATTCTCTGATGAGGATTTTTAGGAGATGGTTTATGGGCTGATTTCCATTTATGGGGATAGTTACTATGAGTTTGATCTTCTTGTTTAGAGAGGCTTACACCATGTTGACATTGTTACATTGATTCATATGTTGTACTTGATCAATGAGATTGGGTGTTGTGGATGTTGTTGAGGCTTTTCTTTTGGGGTTGTTAGGATATCATACTTGACACAACAATACACTTTTGAGGTGTTGACAGGAGGAAATGTTATGGGTTAGAAGTTTCTCTCTTCATGGTTCCTTCCTTGGGTGTTCATGATCTTATGATTTGGGGAGGATGGTGGCAACATGTTGATTATGTAGCTTCTTGGGTTGCATGTGTGGATCGTTGATATTGTTCTTGGTACTTCATGCTTTCATTTAATTATCACACCTTGATGTATAGTTTTGATTGGTAGACTTGATATTATTTGACATTACCTATGTAGTGGGAGTTCCTGGATGTATATGTTCTTCATTGAAAATTTTGATATAGGGAGCTTGGTTGTAGTTTACAGGCTGCATATGTTCTTGGCATGATTTTACTGATGTATTGATACCTTGGAGGTATGGATGGTTGGATGTATCAGCATGTGTTGTGGATGCTATTTCTGATTGTGTGGGTTTTTCAGTTGACTACAACTTGGTTATGTTACCCATTAATTTTTCACTCAATTTTTTTCTCTTAGATAAGTTAGTTTTGATGATGTCGCAGCCATGCCAATTCCTCTAACCTTGTCGTAGGATTCGTAGGATTTGTAGGTTTCGAAACCACTCGATTGCTCGACTTATTTGTAGTTCTCATAGTCTTGAGTCTTATCAAATGATAGCCCATGTAGTCGGCCCATCAGAGGTTCTTAAAACCTTGGAACTCCCGATAGATGGTTATGAGGTTTTTTTTTCTAGCGACGGGGAGACCAAAGCGAGGATGCACGATCTTCAAAGTGTTAACCTATTTAATGAATCGTGTGGTGCCTTCAAGGAATGTCCTCTCAAATGCTTTGAAATTCCAACTTGAGGTTATAACGTAATCTTTAAATCTTCTAAAAAGATGACTCTTAAATAGGGGGATTGGTGAAACAGATTTGGTAACGGATTGGCACAACTTTCTTAGCAAATTAATGATTACTTCATGTCATTGGCATTAAGTAAGATTGCATACGAGGAAAGGTGGCAACATTTTCAACTCTAGATTTTTCTCAGGATGGTACTTCCCGGTGATATCAAAGAGTGGAAAGATGAGCTTGTGTCTATCATACAACCAAATTTAAATTGGCCCGATGAAGAGAAACTAGACATCATTTTTGAGCTATGTTCGCTGGCATGGAAGGAAAAAACCAGCTACACCGAATATAACAGGGTAATGTTTGTTTTAGAAAAAGAAGAAGAGGGAGCCAAATTCACAATTTGGTTATGGAAATGCAGTTAGAGCTTTATAGAGTTCTGGCACCTTTGACGGTTTAGCTAGATGCAAGAAAGGTTTTGGTGGCACGTAATAACAACATTTATTCAAAAATTATCTCTGTTTCGGAAGTTTTTCTTGGTTCCAGTCATTTTCCAAACAACTATTTTGTAATGATTTTCATGTCTATATATAGACCAATGAATTAATAACAAAGGGGTGAAGGAGGGGAGTAGGATAGTTTTATTTTCATACTCTATTGTTGTACATGGAAATGAGTCTGTGAACTCATATTTTGGCCGTGAAGGAATAAAGAAGATATTGAGAATGTTTGCATTTCTCAATGTTATCTTTAGATTGAAATGAATTGTGTATCTTTGTGATTACCCTTCCATGTTACTTTGCTTCAATGGGTTTACCATGTATTTAATTCTGAGTCTTTGAATTTAGATTAAATCATCTTTGAAAAGAATCTATCATTTTTGCTTCTCCTAGATATCATTTGTGGTTGAGATAAGTGAACTTTGTGTCACCTTTCTTAAATTCATTTTGATTATGAAATCTCTTTTTTGCATCTATTACCATGGTTATGGATAGGTGTCAATGTACCTTTCCTTCTTTTTGGTAAAAAGCATACCTCATGTTTTATTCATTGAAAATCATTTGAAGGTAGTTGTGCCTTGTAAATTAAGCAGAGAGCGCTCACAACTATCATTGTAAGTGACTCAACTGTTGGCTAGGTTGTCGTTTGTATGGGCCAATGGATATTAATTGAAGTGACAAATCTGCCCACCAACAAGTTAGAGCCTTTGCATTATCTCTTGGATTTGACACTTGTGCTCGTGGATTGGTGCATCTTCACTTTGGCATGTTCCTTTTCTTCCATAGGTGACATGTTGGAGGATGAGAGGATTTTTTTCTTGAGATGGTAGTCACTTTGTTCATATTTCAAGTATCTTGATGGAGCATGAGAGCATGTTACAGATTCATGTGACTTCATGGATGGCTATGATGATGTATTTCATGCATTGATCCCTTATGCAATGTATACAACAAGTGGTGGTGTTGTACATCATTGCATAAAATGATTTATTATATTATTGTAATTAAATAATTATTTAGTTGTGATACACCTTGGTGGTGTTGTTAATCATACTAGGTAATTATTTGGGGACCACTTGATGTTGTATTGTAAGATTTTATTATTATTATTTGTATGGGAGACATGTGATAATAATTTAATATTGGGTAAATATTAAATAATGAGATGTCTTAGTACCCAATATTAAATAAGGGGTTAGTGGTTTTGTATTCACATGGTTTTGTGGTACATGGTTTCACCTTACCACTAGTTGTATTATGTGTGAGCTTGTGTCTATAAAAGAAAACACATGTGTAGTGGTTTAGGTTGGGCTGAGTGGTTTGGCTATCATTATTGAGTCTTCTTGTGGAGTACATTTGTGAAGCATGGCACGAGATATGCAGATTCATGCTTGAACAGATGGGAATGCATTTGAGGGCTTGATGCTTCAGAAGTATTCATTGTAACTCTTGTATTTGCTTCATGGCTGATTAATATGATGGAGTATGGATGTTTTTGGAAGTTGGGTTTTTACCTCTTGAGGGTTTTCCAAGGGTATATCGTGTGTCATCTTTGATTGGAATGTTGTCTATTCTCTTGCATGTGGATTCTGAGCACTTATTTGTATTGTTATCTCTTTTGGGTTATGTGGAAATTGTCATACAATGGTTGCAAGTTTCCTTACATGTTGGAGTCCCCTAGTAGTGAGTTGCCTTAGTTGCAGTCTGGACTCTAGAAATTTGCTCACCTGACATCCTAAACCTCTCAAGTTGAAAGGAGAGAGGTAGATAAATTTCCCTTCCTTTTCACCTTCTTAAAGCATCAAATCCATCTTAGACAATCCCTTAGTATGAGGTAGATCAGGGCAACTAATTGTTCTAGACCCTCCCATGACCTGGGGTCCTGATCAGTCGATCCCCCTCCTCTACAAAAGACGTTATTGATATATATTTTTTATAATAAATATTATTTAATATATATATAAATAGCTATGCAACCCCTTTTAAAATCAAAGAGAAATTTGCATAAAAAAATATTTTAAGTCATTTTTAGGACATACATGATAAATAAGAAACAAAAAATTATATTTATTTTTTTGTAGTAAGTTTTCCTAGGGAAAAGCTAGTAAAAACTATAATAGAAATGGGTACCCATTTTAAATGAGTACATGTTGTAAAAAGAAGTGGGTATCCATTTGTTTTTAGAATGTGTACTCATTTTATAATGGGTACGTATTTTATGAAATTTTAAATTGTACACCATGATTTTAGTTGGATTTTGGGCTGAGAATAGACTTGAAAATCCAACCCTAATCCTTAAGACTTATAAGTACAATGTATTGGTACCAACAAGAGTAAACTCACTTTAGCAATATGGCTAACAATATTTTTTTAAGAATTTTTAGATGTAATTGAAACCTATTGCAGATGCAATGCCTAGTTTCAAAAATTTAATATTTTTATTGTTAAACATATTTTCTATTTATTACTTTTTTTTTAAACAAGAAGGCTCATGAATCTGAAACAACATACATTACTATTTTTAAATAAATTTTGATTTTAAGATTTTTATACTTTTTTTGTTATATTTGACCAATTTAAACATCATTAATATATTGATGTTAGAGTCACTCAAGGACTCAAGCCTCTAGGATCACTTGCAAAAACCAAAAACAACCCTCTACGAGAGGGAAAACAAAGAACGGGAAATTGTAATAATGGATGCAAGATTATGGCCAATATGCAATACTCAAGATTGTAGTGGTATTGGACTAAATCAATTGAAATTAAGATGTACATGTATGATTCCTTTCTTATAAAGGAAAAATATGGGATATGATTAGAAAAGATCTTGACATAAGTCTTAATCTTGTATAATGAGACAACTACCTCAACATTATTAATTGACCTAGGACACAAGCATTAATAAAATCCAACTAGAAAAGATATGATAAGATCTTATCTAGACAACTAAGACTTCTAGAAAAACTAGGACCTAAGTGGATTTAACATGTAAATAGGACCTATTAGACAACTAGATAGGTAAAACACCTATTTACACCAACAATCGACATGATGAAAGAATTCATGTTACGATTATTTTAGGTCAAAATATTGGTTGTGTACATGAAAGGTTTTAAAAAGAGTTTAATTAAAAATATATATATATTATAAAAAATATCCTAATCAAACTTGAACATCATATACATCTTCCCACAAAAGGATTTTAAAAAGTAATATTATTTACTACTTATTTTGTTAGACATACGCGTGCATGGTTTGGCTATTAACACGATTTTTAAAAAAGGATAATTTTATACATCTTATATTAAACAAAATTTTATCATTTGGAAATTAGAATAAATTATATATTTGAAAACTAAAAGAAAAATCCTGCACTTCATATTTTTTATTTGTTAAAAGTCTATGTGTAAGTGCTTCAAATTTTTACTCTAACCATGAACAAATTTAATTTTAAAGAAAAATGACAAGTTCTTGCACTTACACTAGTAGTGGCATGGTCTTGAATCATGAAATTTGTGTTTCCTATAGGTAATGTAGCTCTTGATTCTAAGATGTTTCTAAAGAAAATATATTTGTTCCATTGTAAGTATCAATTCATTAAGGCAACTCTTCATTCAAAATCAAAGAAGCTATGTCATTCATGGGAAAAATCATCTTCCCATGGAGAATCGCTATCACTATTGCTATCGTTTTGGTTTCTATGTAGATTTTGAGATGATGCACAACAATATTAATATTTTGCACACATGAGGGTTATTGGAGAAAATGGCACTCTTCATTGAATTTCATGTTATTTTTTTGGTTGACTTCTAGTTACAAGTGACATAAAAAATATCTTTCATTTTGGTTATATACATAGGTTTAACACAAAGAGAAAGACAAATAATATGCAACAACACACTGAATTATTCAAGTGGGTTTGTTTGATTGTGAGCCTACCAACATCTAAGCAATATCAAGAATGAATAAAAATAGAATCCAAAAACAATATCAAACCACTATTTTAATCTAAGAAAAATATATTCAGATTGAGCATAAAGTAGATCAAATTAAATTCCTACCTTCACCTATCAAAGTAGAATATATCCTTTATTGACTGGATTGCTCATGGATACGAGCAATTAAGTTACTCTTTGTATTATTCAAGATATTGATAGCATGCATGTGTATGTGTATGATTGATGTGGTGTGATGCTTGATGGATACTCATGAATATAATCTTTGATGAGTAACTAAGTATGAGAGAGCATGAGTATGAGTTCCCAAGGGGGATAACATTAAGGGGTGCAACATGAATGATTTTAGAGCTTAATTTATAAGTTCTTGAATGGGGATGTGTATGGCTAAGATTAAATGATGGATAGTGGAGATGTACCTAGGACATTGGACCATACAAGGAGGCCATTTAATCTAATTTAATTAATGTAATAATGGTGGGTGAACTTTTATTTAAATTTTATTTATCTATTTAATCAAATGAGAGTGGAACTATTTTATTATATTTAATAATGGGATGAAGTGGATTTATTTTATTTTAATTTAATATGTGGAGTGGATGGAGATTCAATTTCACTAATTTAATAATGAGGTGGGAATCAATAATCTATTTAATTTAGATAATTAGAGTATTGAACTATGGATAGAATTATTATTTTTAAATAATTAATTAATGTGATGAGGTGAATGATAGGTATCTATAGATAGGTTATTGAACATATATGTTAATTCCTCTTTCTCTACATCCTTCTCTCTTTTAGTTCTAAATTTTGTAACATCTTATTTTTTCAATCCCACGCTTTTGCTTACTACCACACATACATATTATACACTAAAATCTAGAGGTTTAAGTTTTAAAATGGGGTCAATAAATCTTCAAAATTATCATTAATGGTAACCATAAGGTTGGCTAATTTGGTTAAAAATATGATTATTGAGTCACTCTCAAATGACAGAACTATTACTTGCACACATTTGATAAGAACTACAACTCCCAATTCCTCCTTCTAATGACTCCTTGAATTTAATGTACCCTTTCATCTAGTCTACTAATATAGTTAGATATGTTGGAGAATACCAATATCAAAGAGCTCGAATTGATAACCTTCCACAAGTAAAAATATGAGCACAATAGTTTTTCTATAAATATAAAATGAAGAGTGTGTAAATAAAATGAGAAACTTTGCATATATAAGCAATGTAGATGAGGTAGGAAGGTATGACTGAACAACTAACTAACCCTCCAGATGTGCAACGCTTGTGAGCTCACTTGACAAGTGTGTGGGCAAGTGGAAAGTATGCATGAAATAGGCATCTCCAGTGATGAGGAAACATGTCTCAACCATATGGAGTGAGACAAAATCCTAAAAAACCTAAGTAAACTTAAGCTATATGTGTGAATAGATCAATCCTAGAAAGGTGATATCCTATCTAGATGGATAAAGACAAAAATTTACACTAACACCCACCCTTAAGTGAAACTTAGGGATTAATGTATGCACTAATGATGAGTCCTAACTACTAGGCCATGTTAGGTACTCATGTACAAATTTCTCATAAGGTGGATTAAAGGATAAAACCTAGTGAGAAATAAAACCCCTCTCTAAAATAGAAATGATGCAAATACAATGGAATGTACAAGTGAAGAAGAAACGATAGATGGAAAACTCATTATGACCCTCAAGGATTATATCTAGCACAATGTACAATGAATTTTATCCCCATAGGAGAAAAGAGAGAAGGTCTATTTGACCCCCCTAGAAAATGTGAAGTGATGAACTCCATGTGCGGAAATGCTTCCTCCCAAAACTGATAGGAGAAGAGAAACCATGCAACCTTCCCTCAAAATGATGCTTGTAGTGTTGGTATATGCTTGAAATTAGATGTTGAAGATGATCCATGATCATTGAAAAATATTTATCCCATTGGGAAGAAACAACACCACAAATGCGTGTAAGATGGCTTCCCATTTTGGATAGGAATACACAAGAAGTTAGATCAACGTCTCTGAATTTTTTACACGATCCAAAAATTGAAATGATTCCAATTATTCCTTTGAATGACGCTCAAAGATATCCAAGGCAATATTAATGTGTGAAGGATTCTAATAAGATGGATCAAGTACCATATGTGATTCAAGAATAGAGACCGCATGGATGTATGGTGATAAATGGACCAATGTGAATCTAGTATTGTTGCATGGAATGTCAACATAGATGATGATTGAGTTCGATAAGTCAACTCATAAATATTTGCATAATTTATCATAATAAAATTTGATGTAGGCAAGGAAATAGAAAGATCCAAAGATGGAAATGGTGATGCAACTTCATCAAAGTTAAAATTATAGAGGAGATGAATGTCCTCAATACTTTCATCCAAAAATGCAATCTGGGATTCTATAAATAAAGATGTGATGTATGGTAGATAAGCATCCTGATGTGGAAGATTTGGAACAAAAATAGTAATGTCCTAATGAAAAGAATCATTGGAACTAATGGATGAACCAACATTGGATTCAGATGTAGCAATAAGTGATATAGGAGATAAGATATAATTGCAAGCCATGCAACTGCATTGTTCATCCCTAAATGATGGTGTCTCACAAGATGTCTTACTAATATTGGATGGTGTTTTTGCATGTGTTGGGATTAGATGATTAGGTAAGGAAATACCATGATTGAGAAGAAGTTGCTTCATTTTAGCACTTTGATATTGAAGACATTCTTTTGTTGTATGCCTTTTCATCTCAAAATATCTACATTTGATTTTCTATTTATTAGGAGGATTACGAAGAATACTCAAATGGAAGGGATTCAATGTGAGAGACATGATCACATGAACCAACAAACTCAGAAGCAAAAACACCTAGATTACCCCCTTGATTCAAAGAGCCCCCCAAGAATGATTAGTGTTGATTGTAGCCCCTCCAAAACAATATGCAAGGAAATTACAACTTGTCTGAAGATTGGATGCCAAATCAACCATTTATAATACACGGTGATTTTTATAATTTTCTTTAAAAATGACAATCTTGATCTTAGTTTTACATGCAAAGTTATATTCTTTGTGAAATTATGATAGAAATTTAAAAAGTTGCAAAATTTTGATAAGTAGGGTGAAAGTTACACCCCATTAAAATTTGCTTACAATTATGACTTTGGAAAGTAAAAAATGATATTAAATAGCACAAAATGCAAAATGTCTCGATGCTAAAGTGTTCATCTTGAAAAGAGCTTCCTGGTAACTATTTACACTTGAAAATCTAACTCCTCGTTTGCAAGTTATAGTAAAATGAAAAAAAAAAACCCATTACAGGCATTAAAACGAACTAGGCAGTTAACTTAAACTACTAATTGTTAGGAATAAACAGTGAAAGTTATAATACATGCTAATGTTTTAGCAGAGTTAAAAATTTGACAATTAATGCCAAAACAAATAACACTGCTCAACCAATGGAAAATGTCATGGTACAATCTGCTTGACAAAGCATGAGCCAACACTCGTAGACAAAGAGAGCGGTGTGATGTGGCATGTGTAGGAGATGGCGTATGGAAGAAAACCACATATGAAGTAAATTTTGAACCTCAAATCTTGCCTTAGATCTCACTTGCTGGTTGATCAGATCAAATGAGATTGCACAAGACGTTGAGAACCACATTATGATAAGTTGGATTGGAGCATACCAAAAGCACCTCTAACTGCAGTTATTGGGTGCTTGGTGAAAAATCAATACTGATACCTGCTCATCTACAACCTCTTGGCAGATTTAGATGCCTTTTATTAGCAAATGATTGCCTTCATTATGAAAGACTTGATTGAATCTTGTGCTGCCTTCATTGGATCTGCAAAAACTAACGCTTTGTAGGCAATCCTCAACCTGCAACGTAGATCACGTCTTCCTTTATCCTCACAGGTCTGGTCAAAATGCTTAGCCTCCTGCATCAATGATGGGCGGTTGTGCATAGATCGATGCTCAGCTATTGTAGATCAGCCTTTTTGCACTAAGTGCCTCTTGGTGCACTTGTAACATGACACACAACTTTCTGCATAGAGATATAGTTCCCCACGTAGTGCACAAGAGAAGATCTACAAACGATATTATCGCCTCCTCTTTGCATGCAATGGAGTGCAGATATTTTCACATGCAATTTGAAGGCCCCTATAAAATAACTTGTTGAATGTTGTCTATCAGTAGTGTTGAGGTCGTGTGGGTTGAAATAGGTCACAGAGATGCTGCCAACGATGATGTTGTTGCCTAGCTGAGCACCTGCGACCTTCCTCAGATCAAAACACTCTACCATAGATCAACACGTCATAGGGAGATAGACTCAGACTGTTAGAATGGGGTTTCTTCACACTGGATTACACAGGATCGGGCCTTCAAATAGGTTGTGGGTCGGCCCGAGTCATCTTTTGTACAAAAAAAATCACTACCTTCCAATCATCAAAAAACAAAGAAACCCTTTCAAATAGGTCGAATAGGCCACAATATCTCTGCTAGGCCGAAATAGCCACAAAACACAATTGAAACCCTTCAAAGAGGCCGAATAGACCAAATCTTTGCTACAAAGAACATTTTTTTCCCAAAAGAAAAAAGTGAAACATGGGCAGATGGGTAGAGGGCCAGATTGCTCCTCTGCTATTCTTTTTATGCTCTAATTTTTTTTTGTATAGTATGGATTTTTCAGACACAATGGTGGTGTTTGTTTGGTTCCATGATACTCCATTAATAGGGATATTTGTAAGAGTCACCTTGATGCAGGAAGAAACATGCTCTCATGGCTTTAATACCATTTTGGAGAATGCCAAGACCAAAGAATTCAAATGATAACCTTCCACAAGTGAAAATATGAGGAAAATAGTATGTCTATCAATATAAAATGAAAAGTGTGTAAATACAATGAGAAAACTTGCATATATAGGCAAGGTAGATGAGGGAGGAAGGTAGGACCAAACAACTGGCTAACCCTCCAAATGTATAGCACTTGTTAGTTCACTTGACAATTGTGTAAGCAAGTGAAAATTATGCATGCAATAGGTGTCTCAAGTGATGAGAACACATGTCTCAACAACATGAAGTGAGACAAAAGCCTAAAAAACCTAAGTAAACTTAAGTTATATGTGTGAATAGGTCAATCCTAGAAAGGTGATATCCTATCTAGATGGATAAAAACACTATATATATACTAAAAAGATATTCATTTTCTTTATTGATATGGGGATTTAATTTCTCGAGTGCATTGTTGTGAATGAGTTTTGCAATAATTATCTATACCTCTATTGGTGGAATCTCAACATTCTCCATATTTTAACAATCAATGTCAAACATTCTCCATATTTACAAAACTATCAATGTCAATAATAACATCTTAGCACACTTAACTATAACTAGTTATCCTGGTGATGGTAGATTCTTGAAACTCTCAACATCCTTCATATATTTAGCAACATCCCTCCTCACATGCTCCAAATCAAATTCATTCAAAATTCCATTATCTTGTTGTATCTTTCCAATCTTTCCTAAATTTGTTTCAACGTCTCTTCCCTCATGTTCTTTTTCATAGCCATCTTAATCTCTTCTATAATTGTTAGTGTATATATTATGATATGCATATTGCACATGTATATTTACACATGGCATTAAGCCTACTTAGGTGTCATAGTTAATGAAATCTATCTCACCACCTTGTGCAAGTATTGAAGGAGTTGACTTGCCAATAATTTTAATTAGTGGTAGTCGAATACCTAGACTTCTCCATTATTTAGGGTGGAATTTTCTCCCATCTCTTCTATTTGTACAATCATTTTTGTGGGTTAATGTACATGATGATTATATCCAATTTCATGTGTATTATTTTTTTTCCATTATATGTTTTAATATCACAAGTAGGATCATGTGATTGCTTAACATTCATGGTTCAATCTGGTATTGGAACTCTATCTTGAGATCTTGGCAAATTTTACATTGTATCAAAGGCATTATGGAATTTGGGTCTTGGTTTGATTTTATTTGTTTGTTTATTTTTGAGAATCTGGTTAAATGCAATATTTGTTTTGTATTATATTTTTTTTGTTGTTGTGTGAAAGTGTTTTGCAGAGGGACATTACATAGAGGCCACATTTGATCTTGTTGAGTGCGAACGTGTTCTTCTGAGCTAGATATCATGTCCATTGAAACAATCTCTCTTTTGTATGTGTAATTATGGTTGATCCAAGATATTGAAGTATTAATCTAACTAATTGAAGATATGATCTTTATTGGTATCTATTAAAAACCCCAATCTACATGTACATTTAGTCAAGTATTTTTGATTCAGTCATATCTTAAGAAGGTCGATTAACAAAGTTTTGAAGGTGAGCAAAAAAGAATTCAAGCCAAGTGATAAGCATTTTTGGCAAGACCAAAAGGTGTTGTATCAATGCGAAGGTTATTTGAACCTAGAAGTAGGTCATGGAGCATTTGAACCCACAAGGGAACCCTTAAAACTCATCAAAACTAATAGCAAGGTAAGAATCACTATTGATAAAAGGTTTTAAAATGTTGAGGTCAACATTTATGCCTATGTTACATCATCAACAAGAGGGGGAGGAGAACCCGCCAATATTTTAGCCCTTGGTCACATGGTATGTTCGTATGAGGGATAAAACCCCAGGTTGCCTACTAGTGAGAGCTTAAATTCAACCCCCTCTCTATTTCTCACTTGGAAAGGAAATTTTTAAAATTGTGAAGTGCATTTTAAATGGACAACATAGGAAAATAGAAAAGTTATTGTAACTTTTGATTGGCAATTTGAAATTGAGTGCCATTTTTTTATGCTTGATCCATTGGAAATATTATTGCACTACACTTATAAAGTGTCTCTTTTGTTCAAATGGACTTGTCTATGCACCAAACATATAAAATGGCAAAATTTGGGGGGAGGATCAAATACTGAATTAAGGTGGCATATTGTGTTGTGTTGTGTGCACTTCCACATTTCCTTCCATACTACATTTTCGTATTTTTTTCTACCAAAAATATTTTCAAGCATGGATTCAAATTAGATTGTCATGGTATTAACACCCTTTAATTATCAAGATTGGAAACTAAAAGTACAACTTGTGCTATCGAATAAAGGGTTGTATATAGTAGCAATGGGCACTGAGAAATAACATATTACTGAAGAAGCTAAAGAAAAGTAGTTTACAAAATGTGATCAAGCCTTTGGATTCATATGTCTTAATGTGTCTCTTGAACTTATCTTTTACATGTATAATCCTTGAATACAACAAATGAAGTATGGATCGTAATAGAAAAGCTCTTTAAGAAGGTAGACAAAATGAAAGATTTTGAGTTGGAGAATGAGCTCATAAGTTTGAGCCCTACTTCCTTTGACACCCTAGAGGACTTCTTCACTAGTTAAAATTAATGAGGTTGTATTTGAAATAATGTGGAATAGAGAAAAAGGAGGATCAATTTGCTATTTTTATACTCTCCAAATTAGGTTTTGACTATTGTATGTTTGTATCTACCATCTACTCCACGAAAAGGGCTCTTGGAACCATGTGGAAGATGCCTTCTCTAGATAAATTTATTATCAACTTGACTAGGGAGAAGGAAAATTTAATATATCGACACATTGAAGTCTTCAATAACACAAGCCCTCATTGTTGGGAATGGTAAAAATAGGCTTCAAACAACAAATGGAATAAAAAAAACTCATAAGGACAAGAAGACCAAGAAATATCAAAAATTAGAATACTCCAAAACCAACACTAAAACTTATTCAAATTATTGGAAATCTAAGAAAAAATTAGGTGTTCTTATTGCAAGAAAGTTGGGTATGATGAGCACAAATATCTAAAGAAATAGATTGACCACCTCTCAAATCTTGTTGATAAGTAAGACATAAGGTTTCTAAAATCTATCAAATAATATTCATCAACTCAAGAATCTAATAAGGCAAAGGATAAAAGGTAAAGACAAATCTAAGGGCAAGGCTCTAGTTGTCATGCTACATCATCATCATCAACTCGATCTTCAATCAATGGATCAGGTGCCTTAAACCACATGGGTGCATCATGAGTTGAGCTTTCATTAGATCCTTACAGTATGTCTTCTATCACTTTGGGTGATGGCACTCTAAAAAAAAAATGTAGGGAGAGGGTTTGTTGAAGTTGAAGGTGGAAATTTTACAAATATTCTAAGTGTACCTTCTCTTTCAACTAATATTTTATCATTGTATCAAATTACCCACATAAGGAAGGGCATGGTATTTTGTTTTTCTCTAGATGGGTAAGTGCAAAAAGATGGGGGGTCAAAAGGGGGTCTTAAGTGGCCACTTTTTTTTTGAAATTAGGACATACTAACCTTGGATGAGAAATTGAGGATAGTTAGACTCAAAATTTTGAGATGCAACAAAAACAATGTAGCAAGTGCTCTGAGTCTTCTTTCTAAACTATTTTTTTTTGAAAATGGTATAGATTAAGGGGTTCAAAAGAGAGAGCCATAGAAATTGGTGTTGTTTTTGTCAAAAAAACATAACATAATGTCTTTTGTGGCTCCCTCAAAAGGTTAACTTTTTTTTAGTATTTTTTTAAATCGCTTTAGTGAGAAATTAGCTAATAGTATTTAGTTTGTGCTCAATATTTTTGATAATTTTTTAATTAATATTTGATTTTTTACCAATTTTCAAAGTGGACACATCCTGAAAAATATAACTTTGGTCGTGCTACCCCTACAAATTTTGAATACTAATTGAAATTCATTTTTTTAATATGTGTAGAATGGATTCTAGTTTATAAAAAATGTAATTTATTTGAAATTTCAATAACAGTTAAAAAATAAAATAAAAAATACCAAACACTAATTTTTGCCAAAAAATAGACACACAAACAAAAGAAATTAAAGATCAAAGGCTTAAAATTGTCAAATGTGAAAAAAATTACATCATTAAATAGCTAAGAGAGAGCCTAACATTACCTAGGTGTTTGATTTGTTTGACCTTGAAACACGTGCAAACATGACAGTTAGTACGAACGAGATTATGTGAAATCTTGTAGAATATGCAAAAAAATATCTTTGAACGTTAGGAAGGAACTCCAAGCCTTTGGGTTGGAAATCCAATGCAAATCCAAAACCTAAGGCTTGGGGATTCCCAAAGCAACATATAACGCGAGTGTGTCATAATGTGATTGTGTTATGTTTTGTTTTGCATTTTTTTGGTTTTTGCAATAGTTTGGTGTGTGTTTTTCATGCTTGACATAAGATGAGTGCGTTATAATGCACTCGCGTTATGTCTCACTTGGAATGTTTTATGTTCAAGTATGTTTGATGTATGTATGTGTGTATATATATTTGTATTTATGTATGTATTTATGTATGTATGCAGCTTGTATGTATTTATGCTTGTATGTATTTATGTGTGTATGTATGTATGTATTTATGTATGCATGTATGTATGTATATATGTATGTTTGTATGTGTGTATGCATGCTTGTATGTCATGTATGTATGCATGTATGTATGTATGTATGTATGCATGTGTGTATGTATGCATGTGTGTATGGTGTATGGTTGTATGTATGTATGCTTGTTTGTATGCATGCTTGTATGTATGTATATATGTATGCATACTTTCTTGTATGTATATATGTATGTATGTATGTATGTGTGTATGTATGCGTGTATGTATGTATATATATATGTATGTATGTATGTATGTATGTATGCATGCTTGTATGTATGTATGCTTGTATGTATGTATGTATGTAAGGGTTTTGGGTTTAGGGTATATAATGACCTAAGGCTAAAGGTTATAGGGTTAAGGGTTGAGATTTTGGGGTTTAGGGTTTAAGGTATAGGGTTGAGGATTGAGGGATTAGGGCTTAAGTAATAGGTTAAGGGTAGAGGGTTACATTTGAGGGATAATGTTCAGCTTGTTGAGTGTATAAGATTAAGTGTGTAAGGTATAGGGATTATGGTTTAGGGTTTACGATATAGATTGAGGGTATAAGCCATAGGGTGGCATGGGTTGAGAGTGTATGGTTTAGGTTTTAAGTATTGGGTTGAGGCACAATATTCAAGGTTTACAATTATAAGGGTGAGGTTATTAGGGATGAGGGTTTGTGGGTGTAAGTTTTAGGGTTTAAGGTATAGGGTTCGAGAATTGAGGGATTAGGGCTTAAGTATATGGTTGAGGGTATAGGGTAGAGGATTGAGATTTTACAGTTAAGGGATAATGGTTAAGTTTGAGTGTCTAAGATGTACGGTTTAGGGTTTAAGGTTGATGGTATAAGGCATATGGATGAGGGTTGAGGGTATAGGGTAGAGGTTTTAAGGTTGAGGGATAATGTTCAAAGTTGAGTTTCCAAGGTTAAGTGTATGAAAGGAAGCCGAGAGAGAAGAAACAACTTCCTACACTAATCTAATCAAGAGAGAGTTACAAATAAAAAATTAACACCTTTAAGAGTTCCAACTATAGAAACACATAGAGAATAATGGAAATAGAATAGTAACAATGCATAAAAACAGTGACACCAAATATACCATGGGGAAAACCCTTTCGGGTAAAAAACCCCACCCTCCAAAAGCACAGTACTTCTCTATTATATCAAATACAAGTTACAACATATCACCAAGTACAAAGCTTCTTCAACAAGTGCTTCAAAATGAACACCTGTTCTGGAGTGATATTGACAACACTTCGTTATTTGCAAACAAACTATGCATGATTCTACAACTCAAGGAACTCAATAAATAGAGTGATACAAGCTTCAAGAAGCATCTATAAGGTGAGAGATGAAAAAATCCACATGGCGCAATTTCTAATGCCTTAGACATGCATTTGGACACATGTAACATATTCCCTTACACCCCTTCCATTTGTCAAACATGCATATAGTCTTCTTCCAAGCTTGGACACCTAGAATATGCTAAAAATAGGCAATGACATATGCCTTACACATCTTATAGCGGTCATACAATCTGTCATAGCTGACAACACTTATAGTTGTAAGAGAATCTATCATAACTGGCTAAAAATAGTTGATTCTCTTACATCCTGTCATAACCCAGCTTGACCGCCAAATTTCACCCATGCATTCAAAGATGCCTTATGACATGTCATAGATGAAAGGAAAAGAAACAGTGTGGAAACGCTTTCCTAACGCTAAAACCACAAAGGAGAAGTGCAAAGACTAGTTTTAAAAACATTAAAACACTTAAGATGAACACAAACAAAGTAGCAAGAGTAACAAAAATAAACGATTACAGAGATAACACCAGATTTACATGGGAAAACCCTTTCGAGAAAAAACCCACCACACCAAGAGAAAGACACTTTGTATTACAGTAAGCAAAAATACATACAAAGTTACAGTCCTCACTCTCTGATAGTTAGCTCACATCAGCACTTGAGTTTTTATGCACTCACTGTTACAATGTTATTTCGGCATATAGTGAATACAAAACTCACCAACCTTTTTTTTCTCACTCTTCTGCTTTTTTAGATTGTTCAACTTCTAGTCTAGACTGACTATTACAAGTCTCTCTCCAACCACCAATTAGGGTGCATTAAATTTCAGTTCTTCGCCGACATGCCAAATCGATCTCAGATCGGATCCACCTACAATCCTGCATCGAGCCACCTCCATAATAAATTCGTTGCAGAGAAATTACTCAATTCGGGCTCTGCCAATCGCCAAAATCTGATCTCATGTGATTTGCAAAATATATCGCTTTTCACCAATCCAACTTCCGGCAATAAATGTTGTTTTGCAAAAGCAGTGCAAAAACAACCAATGAAAAAAATGCCACGTGTCACACTACTATTCATTCCGCCACTTGACCGAGCAATCATCGGTCAACAGTCATCGGGCTCCAAAATCCCTTCACCATTGCTAACCATTTCATCACATTCTAGGTTGGCAATAAACCGCTATCGCCAAAACACCGACCGCTAGCTTTATCGAGTCCCACAAGCCACGTGTCTACCACTCAAGAGGTTTCAGGGCATCTAGGAGGGAATCTCCAAGATTCCCATGAGCCCACCTAGAATGAGCTTTCGAGTTTGCCACGTGTTCACCGCTTGTGCTTTCTGCTTGGCTTACGTGGAAGCCGTCGAAGCTCCTTCTGGGAATCTCTAGAGGCATCCGCTAGATTCCCCAGGGAACTCCTGAGGTGCAGACAAGTGTTCATGGTCGGACAGCCCTTCGCATAAATCAACTTGGGGCCCACCTTCTCTTCTTTATGCCTATCGCTTTAACAAGCCACCACGCGTCGAGCGTTGAAGCAATTCCGCTCAGCGAAAAGCTTTTCGGTTGTGCCTGATTTAGCATGTCGTGGAATGCAGCGAGCATCGTTAGATGAAACCGATTGCAGCTGTTGATACAAGACATCGGCACATTAGTGAGGCACAGCATTTCCTCTCACCAATGAGTGAATGATCCACCGATGAAGCCAAGGCCAACTAATATTTCGCCAACTCCACGTTCATTCGCCCATCGTTGTGACAACCCTCGAAATCTCACCGATCAAACAGAGTCTCCACGACCAATAATCAAAATGACCAAATGAGAACTCTACGGTAAAGCGATAGAGACATAAACTCATCAAGCCTTTAACAGAGGTCCAAGCCAATAAATTGAGGCACTTTCCAACAAGCTCCCACTTGACGAAGACTTACTGGCTTCCTCCAGACTTTGAATTTATTGATGATCATAGACCCCAAGGCACATCAAACTTGCACACCATCTAAACTTGTTCGTGCTCACTAGCTTTGTCAATGCATCAGCAACATTCTTCAATGTATCCACATTCTCTAAAGAAACCTTTCCATCCTCCACCATATCTCTCACAAAGTGATACTGCACATCGATATGTTTCGTCTTGGCATGGAAAGTTGGATTTTTGCCAAACAAATGGCACTTTGACTGGCATAGAAATAGTAATTTGCCCTGCATCAACACCAATATCAAAACACAAATGACTTAGCCAAACAGCTTCTTTGCAGGCATGAATTGCTGCCATGTATTATACCTCTGTAGTGGACAGAGCGACTACAACCTATCGCTTGCTCATCCAACTGACTGCACCACCATTTAACATGAAAGTATATCCACCGGTGGATCATCTATTTTCAATGTCCCCTGCCTAATCAGAGTCCACATATCCACGAATGTTGAGAGTTCTCTATGATCCAACCAAATTTCCATGGTAACACAGAGCATATTCTAAGGTACCTCTCAGATATCTAAACACTCTCTTTAGAGCATCCCAATGCGTCCTTCCTGGATTTTCCATAAATTGGTTCAGTACTCCCATTGCTTGGGAAATGTCTAGCCTTGTATAGACCATCGCATACATTAAACAATCGACAACTCTTGCATAAGGAACCCTAGTCATGTCCTCCATCTCAGTAGCAGATTTTGGATAGTCTTCAACAGATAGCTTCATTCCCTGCATAACTGGAACAACTAGCTGCTTGCAATCACTCATTTTAAATCTCTCTAGAACAGATTTGATGTACTTACTCTGGCTAACCCAAAGATTTCTTCCCTTTCTATCCCTGGTTATCTCCATCCCCAGAATATACCTTGTTGCACCCAGATCTTTCATTTCAAACTTTGCAGACAAGTGAGATTTAAGATCAAAAATCATAGACTTACTATTTCCTATGAACAACATATCATCCACATATAGGGTAATAATAAGTACACAATCATTTTCAGATTTATGATACACACAATGATCAAATTTTGATCTCACAAATCCCATAGACAACACAAAAGTGTCAAACTTATGGTACCACATTCTAGGAGACTGCTTCAAACCATACGGAGATTTATTTAACTTGCAGACCAGGCTTTCTTTACCTTTTTCAATGAAGTGCTCGGGCTGGGACATGTAAATTTCTTCTTCCAGTTGTCCATGGAGAAACGTTGTCTTCACATCCATCTCCTCAATCTCTAAGTCATACGTGGTTGCAAGTGACAGCAAAAATCTGATAGATGTTAGCTTAGCTATAGCGGAAAATATTTCTCCATAATCAATTCCCTCTACCTGGGAATACCCCTTTGCAACCAACCTCGCTTTATACTTCTCAACACTGCCCTCAAGACCAGTCTTCTTCTTGAATACCCATTTACAGCCAACAAAATTTCTTCCTTCAGGCAAAGGTACCAAATCCCAGGTTTCATTCTTTTCCAATGATTCCATTTCTTCATTCATGGCTTCCAACCAGGAATTTGCATCCGGCATATTAATTGCCTCTTTAATAGTCCTAGGCTCCTCAGTGCTAGTAATTAAAGCATAGGCACAGTTCGAATTTAACATAGAGAAACCATACCTATCAGGTTGTTGTTTTTGACGTGTAGACCTTATCACTGGTTGAGGTTGTGGTTCTTCATCTTTGGAACTCTCAAAGCTGCTAGAGCTCTCCTCAGTTTCAGGTACACCATGTAGTTCTCCCTTTTCTGGAGTTTGGGGAATCTCAACTGCATCATTCTTCTTTTCTCTTTAATCTGTCTCTAGTTGTGGATCAGTTGTATAAGGTTTCAGCTCACGAAATATTACACTTCTTCTATACAAAACCTTCTCAGTATCAGGATTCCAAAGCTTGTATCCCTTCACACCAATGCCATAGCTGATGAAGATACATTCAATAGCTTTGTTCTCCAACTTAGATCTTTTCTCATTTGGCACATATGCATATGCCTCACAGCCAAAGACATGAACATGTCTCAGAGAGGGCTTCTTACCAGACCACGCTTCCAAAGGTGTCTTATCAACAAGAGCAAAGCAAGGAGAATGATTTACCAGGTAATATGTTGTAGCCACGGCCTCATTCCAGAACTTTTTCTCTAGACCAGCACTGCTCAACATACTCCTTGCCTTTTCCATCAACGTCCTGTTCAACCTTTCAGCAACTCCATTTTATTGTGGAGTATAAGGTGTAGTTTTATGCCTTTTAATCCCATGGTCTTTATAGTATCTATCGAAGTCTGTAGAACAAAACTCACTGCCATTATCCATCCTCAAACATTTGATTTTCCTTCCAGTCTGATTCTCTACTAATTTTTTAAACTCTTTAAAATGACTTAACACTTCTAATTTACTCTTAAAAAAGTATATAAATGCCCTTCTCGAATAGTCATCAATAAAAGAAACATAATATCTAGACTTCGATAATCAAGGCACATTCACTGGACCAAACACATCAGAATAAACATAGTCCAGTACACCAAAAGATTTATGAGAACTCGAGGAAAAAGAAACATGTTGTTGCTTTCCATAAATGCAGTGTTCACAGAAATTGAACTCAAGATTATAATCTACAATCCCTTCAACAAGATTTTTATTTTTCAAGTATTTTAAACCTTTCTCACCTATGTGACCAAGTCTATGATGCCACAACCTAGTTTTCTCAGCTGGGAGTTTCACCTCCAAGGCATTTGCAGCCAAAGAAGTATCTTCATCTTCCTCTATAGGAATAGTTTTGCTTGACTTTACAGAGGCGTTCTTACATTGAACAGGACGTGCATCCAACTTGTACAGAGTGCCAATATGAACACCCTTAGCCAGCACCATAGCGCGTCTAGCCATCTTACATCCTTTACTGAAGAAAGAAACTTTCACACAAGCATCATTAAGCTTACTGACAAAAAGTAAGTTACGAGCCAAACCTGGTATGTGCAGTACATCACCAATCCCTTTCGTTCTTTCATCAGGGAATTGTATTTGACTCTACCTCGGCCAACAATCTCCAGCGTTGAGTCACTTTCCAGGTACACCTTTCCACCATCATACTTTTTGTAATTAGTGAACCAATCTCTATGAGATGTCATGTGAAAAGATGCACCTAAGTAAATTAGCCAGACATCATCTGATGTCTAAGTTGCCAAGATTGCAATGAAGGCATCTGCATCACTTTGAGAAGAATCATTATCTGAAGAGTTACTCTTCTTCTTCTTCTTCTCCTTACAATCCTTTCAGATATGACCAGGCTGCCCACAATTCCATAATTTCACCTTGGAGTTTTTACCAGGAGACTTTGATCTCCCTCCAAATTTGGATTTAGACTTCTTGTCCTTCTTCTTGCCTCTCTCCTTTAATCTTCCTCGAACAACAAGGGCCTCTTTGGCCATCTCAGAAGACTTCCTCCGCATCTCTTCAGACAGCAACGAAGCAACCACATCTTCCATCTTGGAAGTAGCAGTCGTACTTCCAATAGCCATCACCAGATGATCTCAAGTGTCAAGCAACGAACATAACAAGAGCATGCAACAATCCGCCTCCTCTATCTTCACACCCACAGACGCTAACTAGGCAACACTCATATTAAACAATTTCAGATGGTCTACAATAGATGCACCTTCTTCAATCTTCAAGGAGTACAACTTCTTCCTCAGGAATAACTTATTTACCAGAGACTTTCCCTGATAAATATCACCAAGCTTCTTCCATAACGAAGTTGCAAACTTCTCCTCATGGACGTTCAGGAGTACAAAATCGACCAGAAAAATTCTTATCAAACCTCTCTCTTTTCTATCTATGAGGTCCCATTCTTCTTGCTTCATACCTTGTGGCATAGTTCCAAACACTACTACCCAGAGGTCTCTATCCACTAACGGGTCTTCCACTTTGAGTTTCCACAACTCAAAGTTACCGCCATTGAATTTCTCAATATCAACTCTTCCTGATGTACTCACCATCTTAGATAGAACTTGGTCCTAACTTTGCAAGACTTCCACTGGAACAATATTAGCACAAAAAACCAACCCAACTAACAAGGATGACACAACTGGCTAGGCTCTGATACCACTTGAAAGGAAAAGCAACAATGTGAAAATTCTTTCCTAAGGCTAAAACCACAGAGGAGAAGTGCAAAGACCAATTTTAAAAACATTAAAACACTTAAGATGAACACATACAGAGTAACAAGAGTAACAGAAATAAATGATTACAGAGATAACACTAGATTTACGTAGGAAAACCCTTTCGGGAAAAAACCCACCACACCAAGAGAAAGACACTTTGTATTACAATAAGCAAAAATACATACAAAGTTACAGTCCTCACTCTCTGAGAGTTAGCTCACAGCAACACTTGAGTTTTTATGCACTCACTATTACAATGCTATTTCAGCATACAATGAATACAAAACTCATCAACCTTTTTTTTATCAGTCTTCTGCTTTTTCAAATTGTTCGACTTCTAGTCTAGACCGACTATTACAAGTCTCTCTCCAACCACCAATTAGGGTGCATTGAATTTCAGTTCTTCACCGACACACCAAATCGATCTCAGATCGGATCCACCTGCAATCCTGCATCAAGCCACCTCCGCAATAAATTCGATGCAAAGAAATTACTCAATTCGGGCTCTTCCAACCGCCAAAATTCAATCTCATATGATTTGCAAAATATATCACTTTTCACCAATCCAGCTTCCGGCAATAAATGTTGTTTTGCAACAACGGTGCAAAAACAACCAATAAAAAAAATGCCATGTATCGCACTGCTATTCGTTCTGCTACTTGACCGAGCAGTCATCAGGCTCTGAAATCCCTTCGCCATCGCTAACCATTTCATCACATTTCAGGCTGGCAATAAACCGTTATCGCCAAAACATCGACCGCCAACTTTATCGGGTCCCACAAACCATGTGTCTGTCGCTCAGGAGGTTCCGAGGCATCCAAGAGGGAATCTCCAAGATTCCCATGAGCCCGCCTGGAACGAGCTTCTGAGGCTGCCACATGTTCATCGCTCGTGCTTTCCGCTTGGCTTACATGGAAGCCGTGGGAGCTCCTTCGGCGAATCTCTAGTGACATCCGCTAGATTCCACAAAGAACTCCCGAGGCGCAGACAAGTGTTCATGGCCGAACAGCCCTTCACGTAAACCAACTCGGTGCCCACCTTCTCTTCGTTGCACCCACCGCTTTAACAAGCCACCACGTGTCAAGAACTAAAGCAATTATGCTCAGCGAAAAGGATTTTTAGCTATACATACTTTAGGATGTCATGGAACATAGCCAGCACCGTCAGATGAAACTGATTGTGGTCGTTGATGCAAGACATCGGCACATCTACGAGGCACAGCATTGCCTCTCACCAATGAGCGACCAATTCGCCAATGAAGCCAAGGCCAACTAATATTTTTCAAACTCCATGCTCGTCGTCCCATCGCTGTAACAACCCTCAAAGTCTAACCGATCAGACAGAGTCTCCACGACCAATGATCAAAACAACCAAATGAGAACTCTGCAGTAAAGCGGTAGAGACATAAACTCATCAAGCCTTTAATAGACGTCCAAGCCAGTAAATTGAGGTACACTTTCCAACAATAGAATCTATTATATGTCATAGATTCCAAAGTGGGATGTCTATGTCCACTTGGGATGATGATGTGTCATCCTATCACCTCCAACGGGGATGCCACCTAGCGGGTGGGTCCCAATTAATCACATGACACCATAGGCAATTAAATAATACAAATAAATACATTAAATTTCATCAATTAAATCAATGCTAGGACTCTAAGGTTGATACACCTTAATCCCAACATTCTCCCACTTATTGAAGACCTACCAAGAGTCATACAGAATCATCTGCTTAGGGCCCTCAGGCCCATGGAATCATAACATCATCTAAACTTCTTTGTGCTCACTGGTTTCGTTAGTGCATCTACAACATTCACCAAAGTGTCAACCTTTTTCAAGTTCACCTTTCCATCTTCTACCATATCATGAACAAAATGACACTGAACATCAATGTTCTTTGTTTTGGCATGGAAGGTAGGATTCTTCGCTAGGTAGGATTCTTCGCTAGACAAGTCACACTTTGATTGTCACAAAAAATGATAATTTGTCCTACATCTAAACCAATATCAGAACACAATCTTTTAAGCCAAATGGCTTCCTTACAAGCATGAGTGGCTACCATATACTCTTCCTCTATCGTGGACAACACGACTACAGCCTATTGCTTACTCATCCAGCTGATAGCACCACCAAACATCATAAACACATAAACACTGGTGGATCTTTTGATGTCAATGTCACCTACCCAATCTGAATCCATATATCCTCGAATGCTCACAAAATGTTGAGGTCTAGTAGGAAAACCATGAAAATCCAAGGCATATTTAGAAGTGCCCCGTAGATATCTGAACACTCTCTTAACCTCATCCTAATGCACCCATCCAAGATTAGCCCTAAAATGACTAAGGACTCCCACTGCTTAGGAAATGTCTGGTCTCATACATACCATCACATACATCACTGCCAACTACACTTGCATATGGTACTCTAGTCATGTCCTCCATCTTAGTAGGATACTTTGGACTATCATTCACAGAAAGCTTTGTCCCTTGCATCACAGGAATAACTAATTGTATACAATCTACCATTTTGAATCTCTCCAACATAGAGTTCACATACTTTCTCTGGCTTAACCAAAGCTTTCTATTAACTCTATCTCTTGTGATTTTCATTCCCATAATGTACCTAGTTGCACCTAGGTCTTTCATCTCAAACTGTGCTGACAACTGAAACTTCAAATTTGAAATCATACTTTTACCATTCCCAATAAACAACATATCATCTACGTATAGGAAAATAATGAGAATGTGACCATTATTAGTTTTAAAGTATACACAATGCGGTGATCCCACAATAGTGGTTTACAATTTTTGGCCAAATTGGACACTGAAATATTTTTTTCTAACTAAATCTTCACTTTCGGGCACCTATAGCAGCTAAAGCGTGAGGAATTTGAAGATGATGCAAACTAGTGATTTGTGACATTTTGTTTGTAGATTCTAAATATATTTTTTTCAAAGATTTTGGAATCAAATTGCACTTCTTTTTCCATCTCCTTCGAAAACTAGTTTTTTTCAAGAAAGAACATTTTTAACGAGTGACGCTCACCGTATACAACATAATTTTTTTTCCATGAAGGATAAAATTCTATTCTTTTCGAATTTAGATTTGTAACTACGATATCTAACACTTTCATTTGGTTTCATAGTGTTTTATTGAATATTTTTTCCTTAATCAAGTTTTGAATTCAAACCAATTACAATTCAAACATAGGCGGGTCGTATACAACATAAAAAATATTGTATGTATCGAAATTCATTTTTATTTTTTACTGGATCAAGGACATCAATACCTAGCCCACACATATTTTTTAGAATTTTATTTTGATTATATGTTATTTTTCCACATGTGCAAAATAAAGAGCTTAATTTTCGGTGAAAAGCCTATGTTTAATCAAACTAAAAAAACAAATACATAATAAAACCAAAACATATTAAAATTATATTCGTTGGATAGCTCATTTCGAGGACTACCATCATCCGGTTGGGTCTATGAAGTCTCCTCTATTTTCATCCTCAACCCGAGCTTCAAAGGGAAAAATTATGGAGTCTTTTGGTGCCAAGAGGGGAGAATGGGGGAAAATGGGGGGTTCTAGCGAACCCCCTTTCCACAAGCATTTTTTTGCTTTTTTTTGGGAAATGTGGGACCCGACATTAAAGTGGGTTCGCTCAAAGGGGGGTTTTATCAAACCCCATTTTGGTTCGCTCGAACCAAAAGTTTGTTCGAACCCCAAAAACCAATTTATTTTGCATGGGTCATTTTTTGCAACTTTTTGTTCCTCACTGGAATTGTAAACCACTTTTGTGGGTTTACCCAATGGTCAGATTTAGACCTCTGAAATCCCAATGAAAACAAATAGGTATCAAACTTCTGATACCACATTCTAGGAGACTGTTTCAAACCATAAAGAGACTTCTTCAGTTTACAAACCAAATTTTCTTTACCTTTTTCAATGAAATGCTCTAACTATGACATGTATATCTCTTCCTCCAAATCACCATGAAGGAACGTTGTCTTCACATCCATCTATTCCACTTTTAAGTCATATGCAGCTGTAAGTGACAATAGAAGTCGGATAGATGTTAGCTTTGCTACAAGAGAGAATATCTCCCCATAATCAATTTCCTCCACCTAGGAATACCCCTTAGTGACCAACCATGCCCTATACTTCTCAATACTACCATCAATACCACACTTTTTCTTGAAAACCCATTTACAACCAATAGGTTTACGTCCCAGGAGGCAAAGGTACCAAATCCCAATTCTTGTTTTTTCCTTAATGAAGCCATATCTTCATCCATGGCTTGCATTCAGGAATCTGAATCATTCATACCCAATGCCTCTCTAACTGTCCTAGGCTCATCAGTACTAGTAATCAAGGAAAATATGCAACTGGAATCCAATAATGAATATCCCAACCTTTCTGGTTCCTACCTAACTCGTGTAGATCTCCTCAAAGGCTGAAGTTGAGGTTCTCCTTCTTCTTCAGAACTTTCAGAGCTACCTGAGCTCTCCTCATCATCAGGTCCAACAAGAGTACTAGGTTCTTCTTTCTTCGGGGTAGGTGGAATCTGAACCACCTCATTCTATTTCTCCTCTTTCTCTGGTTGTAGCCTAACACAGGAAGGTTTCATCTCTTTGAAGATCACACTTCTTTTGTAGAGAACCTTTTGTGCTTCTGGATCCCAAAGCATGTACCCTTTCACACCGACACCATAGATGATAAAGATACACTTAACATCCTTGTTCTCCAACTTAGACCTCTTCTCAATCGAAACATGAGTGTAAGCTTCACAACCAATTACTAATGAGATGTCTCATCAAATTATTTTTACTAGACCACTCCTCCATGGGTGTCTTTCCAACAAGCACTAATGTAGGAGATCTATTGATCAAATAACATGCAATGGCTACCACTTCAGCCCAAAATTTTTGTTCAAGGATAGCACCACTCAACATACTCCTAGCCCTCTCCATCAACATTCTATTCATTCTCTATGCAACTCCATTTTACTGTGGAGTGTAGGCAGTTGTCTTTGTTGGAGTGAAAAAGACACTGAGAGGGGGGGTGAATCAGTGTCATTAACAATTTTGACAAATTTTACTAAAACTGAAATAAAACAAATGTATGCTCTCATTTATCAATGATAAACTCATTCATGTATTGAATGCAATCACATAAACTGAAATGAGAATTATAATAGTGAAACATAGCATATTAAAGCATTCATGCAATGAATTAGATGAACCACAGATAAGAAAAGTGACACAAGATATGTCGAGCGGAAAACCCTCCTGGGGTAGAAAAACCACTCCTAAATTGCTACCTTTTTAGGCTTTCATTTTAATAATCACTTTTGACAATGCCTCATAGGCTGATTTCTGAGCACCAACTCAAGGAGCACCAACCCCTTTTTTATAAACACCGATTTCAAGGAGCACCAACCCCTTTTTTGTTTTCAGTAAGACATACAATGATACAGAGGATCTCTCTATTTCTCTAGTTTCTCTCAAGTGCCTCTTGACGGACAATGCCTACAATTCTCAAGTTTCAAGAATGACCCTTCAAAATTCTAACCATTGTCAAGCCTTAAGACAGCTTGAAGATTAACTCATATTTTAGTTTTTCAATCTCAATGCTCAACATCTCTTCAATACAATCACTAATATACTCACACTAGTTTTTCACTTTCTTTCATACATTTCTCATAGTTCCTAAAAATAGTTAACACTTTCTCACTGTTTTTTTTTCTTGCACAAATTTCATCATTACATTTTAAGGAAAATTAAAACAGTGGCTCATTTTTCATTTTTCAAAAACAAAATAGAGGTGATTATCAGAGTACCCACTTTTTGTCGAACAACCTTGCCAGGTATTCCTGTCTTGCTAAGAGAAAGATCAACATGTAGGTTTTCTTCTGACAAGAATAGTCAAGGAATATGAAAATTTAGAAAGGAGACTGAACCCTGTCCACACAAGCAGTCTGCACAGGCAGTACTTACCCAAACAACATTAAAACATATATATATTCCATGAACAATAGCCTCGAAAATTGTTGCAACAGTAATGTAACTAAAACCACAATGCAATGTAACCGAGACTACATAATAATGCACCCAAGAACAATTATCAACGAATCCAGGTGAGAAACTGAAAAGATTTGCAGACTTCATGATTACCCACAAACTAAAAACACCATCCCTTAATGCAGGAGTAGAATTGATATGGTAAACTACTGTGATATGCATTTTAGATTATATGAAATCATGCATTGATTCTGACCATGAACAAAATAAACCCATTTTTCCATCTTCCAGATAGAAGTAAACACATGTCTTCTATTATTTTTGCCAGTAGAAGTAACGGTTCTTCAAAGCAGTTAAAAAGATGAATACCTGAGAAGAACGGAAGAGAGTCTGTCATGGAGCAATTTACTAGACTTGGCAGAGCAGCAAAGCAGCACGGACTTCTTCCAATTTCGAGCTCTTACCCAGTTCAAAAGATTGACAAGAGTATCGACCATGGTAATGATCTTTCATATTCCCCCATTCATTGTCCAAGTAATTCAGAAAGCCAACAAACACAGTGAAATGGCTGAGAAAAGATCTCTATGGTGGCGGCCAAGATAGGGTTTGAAACCCACAGACAGTGAAACAATATGATTTCCCTAAACTTTCCAAAGAAAAACAATCAATGTCATTTACCAATGTTGATAAAGTTTGAATTCTGAAAGGACTGAAGTCATAAATAGAAACTCATAATGCATTTTGAATTCCACGGACATTCCAATGCAATGCATGTCGATCATCATCATTACCACTGTTCAAATATTGACCAAGTGAAATGCCGACACAATAATGCCTTATATAATTTGTCATGACCACTTTACAAACCAAATGTCGATTACCTTAGTCATATTTGTTTCCAAGTAATCAAAGCCATGTCACTTCTATGGTGACATTTTAAATAAACATCACCTTATACCTGATGTCGGCCTTAAGGCCTAGTGATTTATCAACACCACAAGACCTGATAACATATGCACAAGTGTAATGATCAATGTGTTTTCATTTATTCAAAGCCGATTGCCATGATATAATGCCATATATATCCAATGCCTTATAAAATATAATAAAGGCTAATTTCCATGCCAAATTCAATATGCCATACATCCATGCCAAATTCAATATACTGTATGTCCAAGCCATTATCAAGTGTTTCATATACCCATGCCAATATCACAACATCATATGCCCATACCATTAATCAATTATTTAAGGAAACACGATAGGGTTTTCTTGAGACTAAGAACCAACTACAATTGATATTCCCAAGAACCAAGATAACTGAAAGCATTACCTGAACATGGGAGCATTGAGCATTAACTTGTAAACAAGATTCCTTATGATTTGCACATGGAGTCAAGAGATCAATGTCATCACAGATAACAACATAATACGAAGTAAGTGCCAATGATAGAATAGAAACAGTGCAACTGAGTAATCACCACCAAGATGCCAAACTGAAACAAATATTGTCATCAAGGACAAATAGCAAAAGAGAAGCTCAATAGTCTTATGTCTCTCAATCTCATGATCTTTACAAAGCTTGTCAAAATCTATGGAACAAAACTCACCACCATTATCAGTTCTCAAACACTTAATTTTTTTGCTAGTCTAATTTTTTACCAAGGCCTTAAACTCCTTAAACCGACTAAATACTTCAGCTTTACTTCTGAGGAAATAAACAAATGTCCTTCTATTGTAACCATCTATGAAAGAAACAAAATATATATTTTTTGATAACGAAGCAACATTTATAGGACCAAAAACATCTAAATGTACATAGTCCAAAACCCTGGAAGACTTATGAGAACTAGAGTAAAAAGAAACACGGTGTTATTTTTCATATACACAATGTTCGCAAAAGTCAAACTCGAGATTACAATCATCAAGGCCTTCAATAAGGCTCTTATTTTTTAGGGTTCTAAGACCCTTCTCACCAATGTGACCAAGTCATTGGTCTCATAACATTGTCTTCTCTGTAGGAAGCTTCATTTCCATGGAATGAGCACCCTTAGGTACCCAAAATGCACGACCATTGGATGTAGTTGCAACATTCTTCTTCTCTACACAATATGATGGTGAGGATGAAGAATCCAAATGTCTCTTCTTCGATACATTAGAAGAACTAATGCACTAAATAGTGCATGCATCAAGCTGAAACAAAGTCCCAATACGAGTCCCATTAGCTAACACCATAGCTCCTCTTGTCATCTTACATCCTCCACCAGAGAAAACAACTTGCACTCCCAAATCATCTAGTTTACTTACAAAAAGAAGGTTTCGTGCTAAACCTGGGATATGCAAGACACCATCAATTCTCTTCACTCTTCCAACAGGAAAACAAATTTTGACTCTTCCACAGCTAACAATCTTCAAATGAGAGTCGTCATCCAAGTACACCTCTCTGCCATCAAACTCCTCATGCTTTGAGAACAAATCTCTGTGAGAAGTCATGTGAAAGGATGCACCTGAATCTATCAACCACACATCATCTGATGCATGGGTTGCCAAGGCTGCAATAAATTCTTCTCCATCATCTTGGGATGATTTCTCAGATTAAGAATCGGAGAAAGACTTGTTTTTCTTCTTCTTCTCCTTCTTGCAACCTTTTTGAATGTGACCATTTTCACCACAATTCCAACATTTTTCCTTTGACTCCTTACCAAGAGACTTTGATCTCCCCAAAGACTTTGACTTAGATTTCTTTTCTTTCTTTTTGCTTCTCTCTTTTGGTCTGCCACGGACTGCAAGGTCCTCCTTGGCCATCTCAAAAGACTTCTTTCACATCTCCTTAGATAGTAATGAGATAACAACCCCATCCATCTTGAAGGTGGAAGTAGTGCTTCCAATAGCCATTACTAGGTGATCCCAAGAGTTCGGCAATGAACACAAAAGGAGCATGCAACGGTCTTGTTCATCTATTTTGTCTCCAACAAAACCTAGTTGTGCAACCAACATGTTAAAAGAGTTCAAGTGATCTACAATGGATCCTCCATCTTCCATTTTCAGAGAATACATCTTTTTTCTCATGAAAATCTTGTTTACCAAGGATTTAGCCTGATAGACATCACCAAGCTTCTTCCACAGAGAAGCAAAATTTTTCTCTTCATGGACATTCAGGAGAACAAAATCAGCCAAACAGAGTCGAATAAGACCCTTGGCTTTCCTATCCATGAGATCCCAATCCTCTTGTTTCATGCATGAAGGTTTGGTTCTAGAAATTACAAGCCATAAGTCTCAATCTACTAACATGTCTTCCAGTTTGAGCTTCCACAACTCAAAATTACCACCATTAAATTTTTCCATCTTAATCCTTCTAGATGTTCTTGCCATCTCTTTCTTGCAACAAGATAACGAAACACACACTTCTGTAAAACTCCCATTGAAATAGAGATTAGCTCAAAAAACTCTTCTACCCAACAAAGGAACCAAGGTTGGCCAGGCTCTGATACCAATTGAAAGGGATTCAGGTGAGCGGAAACAACTTCCTACACTAATCTAATCAGGAGAGAGTTACAAAAAAATATATTTTTAACACCTTTAACAGTTGCAACTAGAGAAGCACATAGAGAATAATGGAAATAGAACAGTAATAATGCATAAAAACAGTTACACCAAATATACCGTGGGGAAAAACCTTTGGGGCAAAAAACCCCACCCTCCAAAAGAACAATGCTTCTCTATTATATCAAATAGGAATTACAACATCTCACCAAGTACAAATCTTCTTCAACAAATGCTTCAACACGAACACCTATTCTAGAGTGATACTGACAGCACTTCGTTACCTACAAACAAAATATGCATTCTACAACTTAAGGCACTCAATAAATAGAGTGATACAAGCTTCAAGAAGCATCTAGAAGGTGAGAGCATCCAAATCCACATGGCACAATTTCCAATGCCTTATACATGCATTTGGACACATGTAACATATTCCCTTACACCCCTTCCACTTGTCAAACATGCATATAGGCTTCTTCCAAGCTTGGAAACCTAGAATATACTAAAAATGGGCTATTACATATGCCTTACACATCTTACAGCTGTCATAGAATCTATCATAGCTAACAACACTTATAGTTATAAGAGAATTTGTCATAACTGGCTAAAAATAGATGATTCTCTTACATCCTATCATAACCCAACTTGGGCACCAATTTTCACCCATGCACTCAAAGATGCCTTATGACATATCATAGAATCTATCATATGTCAGATTCCAAAGTGGGATGCCTATGTCCACTTGGGATGATAATGTGTCATCCAGTCACCTCTAGCGGGGATGCCACCCAACCGATGGGTCCCAATTAATGACATGACACCATAGGAAATTAAATCTTACAAATAAATACTTTAAATTACATCAATTAAATCAATGCTAGGACTATAAGGTTGAGACACCTTAATCCCAACAGTGTATAGGGTATAGTGTTTAAGGGTTTAAGGTAGTTGAATAATCAACTTGAACAAAAGAACTAGAAGGGGAATTCTCCACTAGGACAAATTATGAGACAAATAAAATCTATCCAATCTTATCAACTTCCTATCACTTCCAAATCTACAACTGGACCATGTAAACACGTTATTAACATGGCTGAAAAATTATTTTAAATGTGATCAACCACTCGAATTGAGTTCTAATAATAAATACATTTCTCAAATTCATCATGGTTGAGTTTGAATTAAACCAACTAAGATATTCATGATGCTCAACCATATTGAAATCCGCTCCTAACAACCAATCAACATTAGGAAGGAATTTAAACATCTAGTCCCATAAAGGATATCTTTCTTTTTAACTATTAGGAGAATATATAAAATAAAAACCTATAGGTTGTCCATTAATAAAGGAAAGGGCCCTCACACAGCTATGTGATGGGTCCTCACCATTCTCAATAACATATTTAGAAATCCTAGGAGACATTCCAATTACAACTCTATCACTACCATCTCTATGGGATGTATGGAAAAAAATAATTCCAAAGATTGAAAAGAGAAGCATCCAATCTTTTGTTGCTTAATTTCACTTCATGTACCTGAATTACATATCTAGTTTGCATTTCACCAATGTATTTTTCACTTTAAACTTACATTGAGGGTGGGAGATTCCTCTAACATTCTAAGACAATATCTTGTAATTCATGATGAAATAGATAGGTTATTATCATCATCTCATGGAAAAACTTCAAAACAGTTAGAGATGGAAACAAATTGTTCATTACTCAAGCAATCATTTGAAATAGTTGAAGGAGGTCTTGATCTTTTCCTAGAGTTAGGAGGAGGAGAAATAGACTTGTTAGAGGATTTTAGTAGACCTTGAGAATGAGAGGGATAAGTATCACGAGTTATGTAGTGTTCCTAATATAAAATTTTAACACAGAGACTAATTTACAGATTGAATTCAATGCACACCAACATATGTGTTATCCTTGAATTCAACATGCTCAATTCGTGGGATAACCCCTACAAAACTTGTCTATTTCATAGCCCATGTACTCTAAACACGCAAAACAAGGCAAGTTGCATTGGTCCTCGTGCGTGGTTCCCCATTCTCAAAAAGTCATTATGAGCATTAACCTTTGTTAGTTCATCAAAATTCGCATTTTAAACCAAGTTGTGAAAATTCAGTTTTGGGAGTTAGAAAATTTTCTACACATGCAAGAGCTCTGTTTTTCACCGCTTTTACATATTTTATGTAGGAGCTCTGTTTTTCACCGCTTTTGCATATTTCATGCAAGAGCTCTGATTTTTAGTGCTCTTGCATATTTCATGCCTTAGTCATTTTCTGGCACATGCAAGAGCGAGGGTTTTTAGCGCTTTTACATATCACATGTAGGAGCACTAATTTTTTTCGCTCTTACATGTGAAATGTCGGAGCATTGTTTTTTAGCACTTCTACATCTCAAATCTCAAGTCACATGTAGGAGCGCTAATTTTTTTTTCGCTCTTACCTGTGAAATGTCGGAGCGTTATTTTTTAGCGCTTATGCATCTCAAATCTCAAGTCACATGTAGGAGCGCTGATTTTTTTGCTCTTACATGTGAAATGTCGAAGTGTTGTTTTTTAGCACTTCTGCATCTCAAATCTCAAGTCACATGTAGAAGCTCTATTTTTCACCGCTTTTACATTCGACATGCAAAGGCTCAAATTTTTAGCGCTCTTACACTCAAGTGTCCTTCCCACATGAAGAAGCGTTGATTTTCATCGCTTTTACATATGACATGTAAAACTTCTGTTGTTTACCACTTTGACATGAAACTAACCCAGTCCTTCAAAATGTAAAAGCTCTATTTTTTATCACTTTGACATGTGAAATGTTGAAGCGTTGTTTTTTAGCGCTTTTACACAAAATACAATTTCCTTCCAAAACATGCCAGAGCGCTATTTTTCAACGCTTGTGCATAACATGCAGATCTTCCAAGATGTAAGAGTGGGGATTTTTAGTGCCGATACATGAAGATGAACTTCCTCCCAAATTTTGAAGCACTGATTTTTAGCGCGCGAACATGAGTTTTTTCCAAGTCTTCAAAGCATGTTGGAGCAGTGATTTTCAGTGCTATTACATAAAAGATAGAACTTTCAAGATGTTGGAGCGTTGATTTTCAATGCCCTTGCACAAAAAAACAGTTTTTCACTGAACGTTCAAAAATCATCCAAAAATGCATTTCGAGCTCTGTTTCGCCCGCTTCGCACAATTTTTCTTGCTCCATTGCTCACATCCATTTGCGAGTTTGCTCACTTCCACTCCATTCTCTGCCATCATTGCATTCAAGCTTCCCAAATCCATGAAATTTCTCATATTTACATCCAATATGTAGTGTCTTGAAAATTTGAGTAATTACATCTGAAGTGCAATACCCCATGCTAAAACCTTAGTTTTTCCTACCTTTGCATCAAAAATTTTAAGCCTACTCTTACATACATTCTGATCTCTTGTGCCCAGATTCCAAAGTAGTTTTGATCAAGTTCTTGCCTATCACCAAGCAAGAAGGCTCTGAAGTACAATTAGAAAGTTCTTCCCATGTTTCAATTTTTCAAAGAATTTTTCATCAATGGTTCAAGAAGAATTTGAAGACGAAGCTTCTTCAAAGGCTTCAATGAATGACATATGTGATGTACGGATTTCTCTGGACAATTCAAAGTCAAATCTAGATAGATGCAAGAAAATTTGATCATATGTGAGAAGATCAATCATAAGAGTTCATACCATTGTTGATTATACAGTTGGTCCGGATGAGAAATTCTTGCAGGAGACAATGAAGAAATATGAAAACTTTCGCGCCCAATGCAAGGAACCATAAAGACTTTTTGTGTCTCCAATGTTAGATAGTTATGGAATTTTTCATGCTTTATGTAAATAGTCTTTGACATTTTACATGTCATTTTGACAAATGTAATCACATGTAAACAAATATGTTCTCCGAAAAATATGGACACCATGTTTGAATAAGTCAACTAGTTAGGTCAAATTTTCCTAGATTTACTCCTAGATTTGCTCTTCTGATTTTCCTAATTTTGCTCTTCTCTCCCATCTATAAATAAGAGAGAATTCTATTGTAATCTTTATCATTTATCTTTTGCAATGAAGTTCTGCCCATTTGAGAAGCAAATACATGAAAATTTGTGTTCATCTTTGTGTATCTATTTTGATCAATAAAGAAGAAAGTTGCATACCAGACTTTGTGTTGGAATCAATTATCTTTTGGATTTGATTTAGATTGGTAGTGATTAGTTATTGAGATCTAAAGGGCTTTGAGTAAATCCGTGTAAACTTTGTGTTACACTCTTTTATTTGAATTTATATTATTTGATTGAATACTATTGGTGAATTCTCTACAAGACTTTGTGCTTGTATTTATTCATGTTATTCATGGAATTTTTGTGGAGTATCTAGAAGACTTTGTGCTTCTAATACATCACTAGTTATATATCTCAAAGGATTCATTGGTGAAAGCTATGAAACAACTTTGTGCCCTCGTGAGTTTTCTTGTTTTATTATTTATCATTATTATGTTGGTATTCCTGGTCTTTGCTTTGACAAGATAAGAATATCAAAATTAATGCTTTGTTTTTAGTTTGAAGTTATATTGAATCAGGAACTCAAAACTATGAAGCATTGTAAAACATGTTCTCTGAAAAAGAGAGAATTACGAATGTGACACACCCCCATCTCTTAATCCTAGTGTACATCATTGTGAATACTTAGTTAGTTTTACTTAGCTTCAATAAGTAGTAAGAAGGGAACCTCCCCTTTCTGAGAGGAGAGATTGAATCTCACATAACTATTGCTAAAATCAAGTTTTGTAATATGTTAAAGGGATTACATAATTTTCACCCAACAATTTTTTGGCGACTCCGTTGGAGACACGATATGCATTTGAAAGCCTCGCACTTTCATTTGAAGTATACATGTGTCCTTTTTCATTCTAATTTATTTTCTTGTAAGTTTTTCAAGCTTTCACCAAGGACATGTAGATGGCTACTCAAGGTCCTTGGGGAAATGCTTTTGGTCCGTTGAGTCTAGCTCTACCCCTACATGCTCTTCCTAAAGGCTCACGGAAGAAATTTCCCAAGTTCTTTGGTGATGGAAAACAACAACCTAATGATCATGTTGTTTCTTTCTAGATCGCTTGTGGAGTTCATGGTGTTGAAAATGAAGATGTATCTGTAAGGTTGTTTGTGGAGACTCTCCAAAGTGTTGTTGCAGATTGGTTTTATCATCTGGTGCCACGTACCATCACAAACTGGGCAACTCTCATAGCCAAGTTTGAATAAAGGTTAAAACCTCGTAAAGACGCTCATGCTTTGTTGGCTCAGATCACCCAGTTGAAGAAGGAATCTCTCATGCCTATGTGTGAGTTCATTGCTCACTTCAACAAGTTGACATGAAGAATTCCAATTGCTGCTCAACCTAAAATTGAGAATTTGAAATGTTTTTTTGTAGATGCTCAAGTGCCTGAGGTCGGTTTCCTATTGAGAAGAGCATCCCCATCTACTCTTATAGTTGTCCAAACATTGGCTATAGAAATTGAAGATGATCTCATTCTTGCTGGGCAAATAATGATTGAATCAAATGAATCTGAAGAAAGCCCTTCTTTGGAGTTATTTTCTTCCATCACAAGGACATATCCTATGGTGCAAAGGTTAGCAAATGAGCTACTTTTCCTCAAAAAGAAACTATCTCAAGGTGTGTTTTTTGTGCCTCGTAAGGACATACCAGGGAGGTCACTTTCAAATGTTGCTCATAATTTTGTTGTTGGGAATCAACACAAATTATCTTCACCTCTGAAGAGGCTTTCTCTTGAGGCACCATTAGTAAAAGCAGTAGCAAAGCATCCTAACTCCAATTCAAGTGATCTCGCTATTCTCTTCTAGGAAAAGCAAGCAAACGTAGCTGGTGACTCCCAATTCTGGTTTATGCAGTCCCAGAAAGCCATTGATGAAAAGTAGAAAGATGAAAGTCATTTTGCTGAAGTTCAAGTGAATGAAGACAATCTTTTCTTGAGATCTGAAAAGATGCACATGCACGAAGATCTCAATCAAGTTGAAAAGAATGCATATGTGTTTCTAGGTCATAAACCTGAACATGTGTTGCATAAAAGAACTTCCCCAAGGCATAATGAGGACCTTCTTATTAATAATTTAGATTTTCCCAAGTATGAAGATGGAGAACAACATACTAAAGTATGCAGTGCAATCATATCTTCATCTGAATCACATGAAGGGGATCATTCTGATCAGCATGAGGTTGTCATGGTTGATGAATCAGTTGTTCAAGTAGCAACTAGTAAGGAGCATTCAATCTTTGACCGATTGAGGGGATGTACCATAAGACATCTTGCTTGGTTGGATGCCAATGGGAAGATAGAGGTTCCACTTGTACCTATTCAGCGCGCTTAATTCGTGGGATAACCCCTATGAAACTTGTCTATTTCATAGCCCACGTATTCTAAGAATGCAAAATGAGGCAAGTTGCATTGGTCCTCATGCGTGGTTCCCCATCCTTAAAAATTCATTCTGAGCATTAACCTTTGTTAGTTCGTCAAAATTCGCATTTTAAACCAAATTGTGAAAATTCAGTTTTGGGAGTTAGAAAGTTTTTGCACATGCAAGAGCTTTGTTTTTCACCGCTTTTACATATTTCATGCAGGAGCTTTGATTTTTAGGGCTCTTGCATCTTTCATGCCTTAGTCATTTTTTGGGACATGCAAGAGTGGGGTTTTTTAGCGCTTTTACATATCACATGTAGGAGCGATGATTTTTTTCACTCTTACATGTGAAATGTCAAAGCGTTGTTTTTTAGCGCTTTTGCATCTCAAATCTCAAATCACATGTAGGAGCGCTGATTTTTTCGCTCTTACATGTGAAATGTCGAAGCATAATTTTTTAGCACTTATGCATCTCAAATCTAAAGTCACATGTAGGAGCGTTGATTTTTTTCGCTCTTACATGTGAAATGTCAGAGCGTTGTTTTTTAGCGCTTCTGCATCTCAAATCTCAAGTCACATATAGAAGCTCTATTTTTCACCGCTTTTACATTTGACATGTAAAGGCTCGGTTTTTTAGCGCTCTTACACTCAAGTATCCTTCCCACATGCAGAAGCGTTGATTTTCACTGCTTTTACATATGACATGTAAAAGCTCTATTTTTTACCTCTTTGACATGAAACTACCCAAGTTCTTCAAAATGTAAAAGCACTATTTTTTATCGCTTTGACATGTGATATGTTGAAGCGCTATTTTTCAGCACTTTTACAAAAAATACAATTTCCTTCCAAAACATGTCAAAGCATTATTTTTTAGTGCTTGTGCATAACATGCAGATCTTCCAAGATGTAAGAGTGGGGATTTTTAGCGCTAGTACATGAAGATGAACTTCCTCCCAGATGTTGAAGCACTGATTTTTAGCGCTTGGACATGATTTTTTTCCAGGTCTTCAAAGCATGTTGGAGCAGTGATTTTTAGCACTATTACATAAAATACAAAAAATTCAAGATGTTGGAGCGCTGATTTTCAGTGCCCTTGCACAAAAAATAGTTTTTCACTGAATGTTGAAAAATCATCCAAAAATGCATTTTGAGCTCTGTTTCACCCGCTTCACTCGATTCTTCTCACTCCATTGCTCACATCCATTTTCTAGTTTTCTTGTTTCCACTCCGTTCTCTTCCATCATCGCATTCAAGCTTCCCAAATCCATGAAATTGCTCATATTTACATCCAATATGTAGTGTCTTGAAAATTTGAGTAATTACATATGAAATGCAATACCCCATGCTAAAACCTCAATTTTTCCTACCTTTGCATCAGAATTGTTAAGCCTAATCTTGCATACATTCTGATCTCTTGTGCCTAGATTCTGAAGTAGTTTTGATCAAGTTCCTACCTATCACCAAGCAAGAAGGCTTTGAAGTACAATTAGAAAGTTCTTCCCATGTTTCAGTTTCTCAAAGAATTTTTCATCAATGGTTCAAGAAGAATTTGAAGACGAATCTTTTTCAAAGGCTTCAATGAATTTCATATGTGATGTATGGCTTACTCTAGACAATCTCAAGTCAAATCTGGATAGATGCAAGAAAATTTTCTCATCTGTGAGAAGATCAATCACAAGAGTTCATACCATTGTTGATTATATAGTTGGCCAGGATGAGAAATTCTTGCAGGAGACAATGAAGAAATATGAAGACTTTCGCGCCCAATGCAAGGAACCATAAAGACTTTTTGTGTCTCCAGTGTTAGATAGTTTTGGCATTTTTCATGCTTTATGTAAATAGTCTTTGACATTTTACATGTCATTTTGACAAATGTAATCACATGTAAATAAATATGTTCTCCTAAAAAGATGGACAATATTTTTGAATAAGTCGACTAGTTAGGTCAGTTTTTCCTAGATTCACTCTTCTAATTTTCCTAATTTTTCTCTCCTCTCCCATCTATAAATAAGAGAGGATTCTATTGTAATATTTATCTTTTATCTTTTGCAATGAAGTGCTGCCCATTTGAGAAGCAAATACATGAAACTTTATGTTCATCTTTGTGTATCTATTTTGATCAATAAAGAAGAAAGTTGTATACCAGACTTTGTGTTGGAACCGATTATCTTTAGGATTTGATTGAGATTGGCAAGGATTAATGATTGAGATCTAAAGGGCTTTGCGTAAATCCGTGTAAATTTTGTGTTACACTCTTTTGTTCGAATTTATGTTATTTGATTGAATACTATTGGTGAATTCTCTACAAGACTTTGTGCTTGTATTTATTCATGTTGTTCATGGAATTGTTGTGGAGTATCTAGAAGACTTTGTGCTTCTAATACAACGTTGGTTATATATCTCCAAGGATTCATTGGTGAAAGCTACGAAATGACTTTGTGCCTTCGTGAGTTTTCTCGTTTTATCATTTATCGTTATTATGTTGGTATTCTTGGTCTTTGCTTTGACAAGATAAGAATTTCAGAATTATTGCTTTGTTTTTAGTTTGAAGTTATATTTGAATCAGGAACTCAAAATCATGAAGCATTGTAAAACATATTCTTTGAAAAAGAGAGAATTATGAATGTGACACACCCCCATCTCTTAATCATAGTGTACATCATTGTGAATACTTAGTTAGTTTTACTTAGCTTCAATAAGCAGTAAGAAGGGTGCCTCCCCTTTCTGAGAGGAGAGATTGAATCTTACATAGCTATGGCTGAAATAAAGTTTTGTAATCTGTTAAAGGGATTGCATAATTTTCACCCAACAATAAGGACACCAACATATGAACATAAAGATAGCTTTGATTTAATTATAAACTTCAAAGTTCCAACCACATATATGATATACCAAATACAACTCACTAGGACTAATTTGAAATGATACAATGTTCCCTCAGATCAACAATAATATTACTATACTCCTTATAGATTCCTTGAAGCTCAGATGCAATCCTTGAATGGTAATGCCCTCAAGAACCAAAGGGGTTTCATCCTTTGATCCTAGTGATCATTGGGTTTTCATCCAATGATCACAAACTCCCATACAAAAGAATGATATAATCCATTGATTCCTATTATAAGAGTTGACTCCCTATATTTATATGCTAAAAATTTCCCTCAAGAAATAGGTTGGCCTTGAGCCAAAATGGCACTAAAGCCCAGAATTCTTATTTCACATGCTACATTAGGTCAATCTTAAGGCCAAAGTAGATTCTTTTGGAATTAGCGTGTCACCCTATGGACCTATCCCCATGCTTCCCTAGCCCCTTCCTTCTTCCTAAAACTTTGCAATTGATGTCGCATGATCCAGAGGTGTCTTATCCATTATGCTTGTTGAAGTAGGTGTCAGTTACTCGACACAATCATCTTCTGGTAGCAATATATTTCCAATACTTGATCCACTTCCCTTGAGATTTGGATATGATGTGTGGGTGTCATCATAGATATTATGTTCCAAACCACAAGCCAGAATGTGCTTCTATAGAGGAATACAGAGGAATTCTCGAAAGTGATTATGCTTTGATACAATGAGCTTGGACTGACAACCTTCTAATGGTAATATCTTTCTGGAATATGATCCTTACTCCATGGGGTCTGGATATGATGTGAAGGCATCATTGTAGATGCTATATCCCAAACAACAATTTTGGAAGGTGTTCTGTGATGAATTGTGATACGATTCCTAGTTTCTCCCCTTTAGTTGATTTCTCGAAAAGGGGTACATGACAATTCTTCCCCTCTCAAGATTGCTTGTCCTCAAGCAATGCAAATTGTAGTGTTCTAAAACCTTAGATCCTTCCCAAGTAGCATCTTCAATTAGTAGATTCTTCTAATAGACCAAATACTCAGTTACATTCTGATTCCTTCGATTTGTTACCCTAGTATCAATCACAGCTTCTGAAATAAGGATGAGCCTTCCCTTATCATCTAGTGGTGGCAACTCAACAACAATAATTATATGCAACCCCAAATCCTTCTTTAGACATGAAACCTACAATACATTGTGGATTTTTTGTCTTTAGGAAGCTCCACTTCATAAGTGACTTCTTCGACCCTCTAGGTTATCTTATATGGTCCATAAAACTTATTATTGAGATTTTTTGCCCCTCCTTTTCCTAAAAAAATATTGTCTATATACCTGAAACCTTATGGATACCATATCCCTCACCTCAAATGATCTCTCTATGTGTTTCCTATCTGCATACATCTTTATCTAATTTTGGGCAACTTGCAGATGATCCTTGAGAGTTCTTAATATATCTTAACTTTTTTTTACCAAATTACTTGCTACCGGAACTCTATTATCCATGAGGACTAACTCTGCAAAGGTTAATGCATCATATTTGTAGAGTGCTTTCAATGGAGACATGCCAATGGATATGTGATGAGTTTTTTTTTAGTAATACTCTTCCAAGTGTAGCCATTTGATCCAGGCTACATACTGATTGGTGGCATAATTCCTCAAGTATCCTTCTAGCCACTTGTTTACAATTTCAATTTGTGGATGAAAGCTTGTGCTAGGGGTGAGCTTGGTGCCTATCAGATGGAATGACTCCTTCTAAAATGTATTGAGGAACTAGCTATCCCTATCACTAACATTGTTCTTGGGTAGCCCATGCAACTGGAAACTTCATTGAAGAATAGATCTACCACTTGTGGAGCTTTGTATTCACTGGAGATGGAAAATAAATGAGCATATTTGGTCAATCTGTCAAATACAATATAAATCCAGTCTTTCCCTTGCACTTTGGGTAATCCCATATTGGAACCAATAAAAATAATTTCCCATTTATGTTCCGGAATGGGAAGGGGTTGTAGCAACCTAGTCGAAAACTCTTTGTCTCCTTTCTTTTGCTAGCATGTGTCACATTCCTTGATATGTGTGAGGACATCCTCCTTGAGGCCCTTCCAAGAGAACCTTTATCTGATCTGTTGGTGAGTTTTGTAGAACCCAAGATGCCCTGTCATAGGTGCATTATGATAGACTTCCAATATCTTCTCTTCCACCTTGGATCCAAAAACTAGGAAAATTATATTCTTGAATAGGATCAGACCTTCTAATACCACATATCTGTCATCATTTTTCACACCTTCTAGAATCCCAATAGCAAAAGGATCTCTGACATATTCCTCCATGATTGAATCCTTCCAGTCCATTAATGTGATGGACACATGACATAGAGTAGGTCTCCTAGAGAATGCATCCACCACAATATTCTTTTTTCCTTTGAAATATTCAGTATAAAAATCATATGCTTGAAGTTTAATTACCCATTTCTATTGCCTATCATTCAAATTATGTTGGATCAAAAAGAACTTCAAGTTGGTGTGACTTGATTTGACCACAAATCTTCCACACACTAGGTATTACTAGAAATTCTCTAGGGAATGCATTATGCCAAGCATATCTTTATCATATATGGAATATCCTCTTTCATTGGCTCTCAACTTCCTACTTTCAAATTCTATGGGGTGTCCTTTATGGGAGAGAACAATTCCAATTCCTTCACTAGAAGCATCACATTCTACAACAAATGGAACTGAAAAAATCAGGAATTGCAAGAATCAAATAAGAACTCATTACCTCTTTTAGCTTCACAAAGGTCCTTTATGCTTCCTCTATCCATTCAAAGTCTCCCACTTTAGTTAGATTGGTGAGAGACATTGTAGACTAAGAAAATCCCTTGGAAAACCTACAGTAATAGCTACACAACCCAAATAAACCTCTTAGCTGAGATAAGTTTGTAGGAGTTGGGAAATCTAGAATGGCTTGGATCTTTTGTTGATCAACCTGGACTCCTTTAGCACTTACGACATATCCCAAATATAATATCTTTGTTGACCCAAACTCACATTTGGACATCTTTGCAAAGAGGGACTGTTGTGCTAAAATACCCAAGACTATATCTAGATGCTTCAAATGTTCTTCCCATGTTTTGCTATAGATCAAAATAACATTAAAGAAAACCAACACAAACTTCCTCAAGTGCTTACCAAAAACATTATTCATGCAAGATTAGAAAGTTTTTGGATCATTAGTGAGACTAAAGGGCATAACCAGGAACTCAAAATACCCATAGTGACATCATAAAGTTGTATTCTATACATCTTCTTCCCTCATGTGGATTTGGTGGTATTCAGACCTCAAATAAATCTTTGAGAAGCACACAACTTTATGCAACTAATCTATTTGTGGTATGGGTATCGGTTCTTAATGGTCTTCTTGTTCAATGCCTAGTAGTCTATGCACATATGCAAGGTGCCATCCTTCTTCTTTACTAGCACCACAAAAGATGTGAAATGACTAGAGATTGGTCTGATGTAGCCCATATCCAACAACTCCTTTATTGATTTCTCTATCTCCTCCTTATACATCTAGGGATGGAAGTAACGAGTGGTCATAATCGACTTTGATCCTAGTTCAAGTTCTATGATATGAGGGAAATCTCTATCCAGTGGCAATCCAAGAGGTATATCATTGAAAACTAGACTATTCTTATCCAAAATCTTATGTACATCAATATGAATTTGACCATTCTTACCTTTAGAAGAATCTTTTTAAATCACCGAACAACTAGCAGTCCAAGCAACTTGGTTCTTCTGGAAAATCCTTTCCATTCTCCTAGCCAATACTACTTGTGGACCTCCATTAACCATTCCCTTTAGAACCACATCCTTCCCATTGGATTTAAACTTGAGTTCCATCATTTGGTAGTTTTTAGTGTACTCACCCAATGAATGTAGCGACTGCACACCCAAAATTGCATCAATTTCACCCAAACGAATAACATAGAATCCATCACATACCTAATGATCTCCAAATTTTATGTCTAGCTTCTACACTTTCTTATTGCATGGTAAGTTATACCCATCTACCGCAGTGACAGTGAAGCCTTCAAAAATTTATGTGTTTATTCTTCTTCTTTTCACAAGTCCTTCATCAATGAATTTATGGGTAACTCCTCCATCAATCAGAATAGACACTCTTTTTTCAGCAATGACTCCTCAGACCTTGAAAGAGTGTTATCTATGTGCACTAGATAGAGATGCTAGTATATCACCATTATCTTGCTCCTTATCTTCCTCCTCTGGAAGGGTGTCTTCTACATCATGAAACTCTTCGAACCCATATGATTCTAATTCTTTGTCAAAAATGACTTCTATATATGGAACTGGCCCCTTACCAAGACATATGTGTCCTGGAACCCATGGCTCTGTACAAGAGAAACAAACTTTCTTCCTCTAGAGCGCATTCCTAGTCTCTTCATCAACCTTCTTTGCCACATTAGGAGTTACATATTTGGGTGTCGATACTAGAGCATGCAGTGTTCTTTTCTGAAAACTGCCCTTAGGGTGCCATGTATTGGGTTTTGGTGGGTGAGAGAATAAATTATTTGGAACAAATGGCTCAAGGGTTAGAGCCCTTTTAATAGCCTCTTTTAAATAAATTGGTGCAAATGATTTCGCAAACCCCTTAAGAGGTTCAATGAGCCCTATAATGAATAGATGCACAATCCTCTTTTCTAATAGTTTAGGCACCATCACCACCACTTTCTAAAACTCCATTATATAATTGTTTACTGAGTGATGTTGTTTGATCATGGACAACTTGTTGAAATATTCTTCTTCATCCTTCAACTCAAATCTATCAAGAATTCTCTTTTAGAATTCATCAAATTTGTGTATTTGATCATGGCCTTGAGTGGTATGGCCATGAAACCACCATTCATAGGCTTCCCCTTCAAGATGTAAAGAGGCAAACTAAATCACATATTTCTTTGTCATAGGATTGAGCAAGAAATAAGTTTCTATATTTTGTAACCATGCTCTAGCTGAGATCTTATTACTCCCATCAAAACAAGCTGCAACAAGTTTTCCCAACTTATGCTTAAGGTCCTTGCTTTTGTATAACCCTTTCTTTCGTGGCTCACTCTTCCATGAAAATTCTATGTAGTTGGCATAAGACCTCTCTAATTTGATTTATTTTGGTAATGATTGGTACTCACCATGCCATCTATGAATGTTTCAGGATTAAAGGCACTGGTGTTCATAGGTTCACTTCTTTCTTGTTCGATTTTTGACAGGAATATGTTCCTTTGGGTCCCTAACGGGATATTATTTGCTACATCATTGATTCTACCATTGTTTGATGAGGTCTCACCCTTTTGACCATTGCGATTTGAATTTCCACCTGACATCTTTTTTGCTAAAACTTACAATACATCTCTTGTCTCCACTAGGGTTGCGGGTTATCCCTTAACGCTCTTGTAATCTCATGAATTTTTGTAATTGTTTCCTTAAATCTTTCTTCATCTTCCAACAACTTTGTTTTCTCTAGGTTTGAATTTCCTTCTTGATCTAATTTCTTCAGTTCTCTCCTTTGGTACCTAACATCCCTTTTGCTCAACATCAATCATTAGGAAAGCTCTATAGGATGGCAAAAATCATGCTCTGATACGACTGTAATGTTCCTAGCATAAAATTTTAACACAAAGACTAATTTGTAGATTGAATTTAATAAACAACAAAATACAAACACAAAGATCACTTAGATATAACGATCACTTCATAATTCCAACCACATATATGATATATCAAATACAACTCACTAAGACTAATATGAAATGGTACAATATTCCCTCAAATCAAGAATAGTATTACTATATTCCTTATAGATTCCTTGAAGCTCATATGCAATCTCTGAATGGGAATGCCCTCAAGAACAAAAGGGGTTTCATCCTCTAATCCTAGTTGTCATTGGGTTTTCATCTAATGATCAAAAACTCTCATGGTTTTCGTCCACAAAAGGATTTAGTACACAAGTTTCCCTAAATATAGAAGAATAACATAATCCATTAACACCTATTACAAGATTTAACTCCCTATATTTATATGCTAACAATTTCCCTCAAGGAACAAGTCGGCCTTGAGCCAAAATGGTGCCAAAGCCCATAATTTTAATTTTGTATGCTATACTAGGTCAATCTTATGGCTAAAGTAGATTCTTTTGGAATTAGTGTGCCACCTTGCGGACCTACCACCCTGTGGATCTATCCCCATGCTTCCCAATCCCCTTTCTTCTTCCTGAAGCTTCACAATTGATACCACATTATCTGAAGGTGTCTTATCCGTTAGATTACTGAAGTAGGTGTCAGTTGCTTGGCATAGTCATCTTCTGATAACAATATCTTTCCAGTACCTGATCTATTTCCCTTGAGATTTGGATATGATGTGTGGGTGTCACCATAGATGTTATGTTCCAAATTGCAAGCACAATGTGCTCCTGCATAGGAATGTAGAGGAATTCTTGGAAGCGATTTTGCTCTGGTATAATGAGCCTAGATTGGCAACCTTCTAATGGTGGTATCTTTCAGGTATATGATCCTTTTTATGGGCTTTGGATATGATGTGAAGGCATCATTGCAGATGCTATGTCCCAAACCGCAAGCCAGGAAGGTGTTTTGTGATGAACTTCGATAGGATTCCCATATTTTGCCCTTCAGTTGATTTCTTGAAAAAGGGGACATGACAAGTTAAATGGTGAGGACTAGAAGAAGAAAGAGAGGATTCCTTCCTCTTCCTAATAGTCCTCCACTCAAAAGCCAAAAGAGAATCTTTATAAGAAGATTTTCCCAATGTAGTTGAAATAGAAGGTGAATAATGATCAGAGGAAGTGTGGGTAGTATTAACTTGAGGGAGGGTGATGAAGGAACTTTAGGATCATATGGAAAAAGAGGGTTTCACTTAATGAAAGGTTTAGTAGCTATAGAAGTAGACTAGGAAAGTAGAAATTTATTTTCCCAATAAGACAATTGTGAATCAAATGACCTTTTTTCAGCAATAGAAACATGCATTCAACTTGTTCAAATAGAGTATTGGTTTTTCTAGTTCAATACTAGGACCAAACAATTTAATATTCTCACGCAAGGGTTTATTCAAGTCCACTTTCACATGCACCTTGAGTGAACTTTTAAATTAGAAAATTTGTCTAAAATTTGTTTCCACTAGATTACTTTGCCAGGTTGGGCTACAATATCCTTAATATATGGTCTAAATGTTAGATTCAAATACAACAATTCTAGTTGCTTGAGATAGTGTGATTAGGAAGGCCCTTTTGGGTGAAAATCAAAGGTCTAGGCTTGAAGAAAACAAACTTGGCCACATATAACCCATGTACCATAATGTAAAACCGATTCATCCTATTTTGCATATTTAAACATACAAGAGATATAACCCTTTCTCAAGTCCCTATTTTCTTAGTTCAATTTGACCCATTTGTAAAACTCAATTTTTAATAGGATTTTCTCTTAAAAAAAAAACTAATAGTTTTGTTTTGCTTTTTTGGCAATGGAATCCACAATGTCATTAGGAAGTTGAAATTCTAAGGATTTACCTTGTTCCTTAGTTGCAAGATCTCAATTGTTTTCTTCTTTTTCAATTTTTGGAGCAAGAATTTCCTCCTTTACAGTCATATTACCTTTCATTTCTTCTTCCAAGTTAGCTACATATTCCATAATCATCATATCCTTGCTAGGTTCTAATACTTGATCTATCCTTTCTTGTTTGGCTTCATATTTCGGTCGCATCTGCAATTGGAATGTTTGTTCAACCCCTTCTCTAGAATTCTTTCCTAATTAGATATAGCATCGACTCGTTGAAGATATTTATTAAAGGGAAAGAACATTGAAAAAGGATGCCAACATCCTCCCCTATGTGTTGCTATCTTGAACACCCTTATTTTATTTTTGCCCCTATCTAAGAAATTTTGGACAAGGGCAAAGAGAAACAAAAGGACGATGTGAACTTGGAGCCATAGTGGTAATCCATACTCTTGCCCTCCACAAAAAAGATGTCGTTTCAACGTGATAAACAACCACCCTAACAATATTTGCGTTCAAACTCTAAATTTTTATTATGTTCACCCTCACTAAAACCATCGCTCTCAACTCTTTAGGTTACTTTTTATTTTACCATTACAAATCGATCTTGATCATTGTGAGTTCAATCTTGAATGCTATGAACTTGATCCAACATATAGAATTATTTGACAAAAATGTGTCAAAGTATTGGACCAGCTTCACCTAATGATATCAAGTTTCCACAATCCATAATGTTCTCTTTCAATGATTTTTGGATTAGATTTCCACAATCCATAATGTTCTCACACAATCTAATCCAGAAATCATTGAAAGAGATCACCTTCACCTTTTAGATATCTAAATATATCTAGGTGGTATCTAGAGACACCATTGAGGAGCTTGCAACTTAATAAGTGAATTGGTTCTCCTACATCAAACCCCTTGGTAGACCAAATTAATGATAACAAGAAAGATTGAAGACAACATTCATATACATATGAAAGGACTATATGATGATGAAGATTCAATTCCTTATTGTTTTTTAAAATTAAAATATTCTCTGATTATTCTCTTCATTTTTCTTATTTTACTTACTATCCTCACATGCATTTAAGTGAGCAATAAATGCCTTTAAATATTATAACATAACATGTCATATGAAACACGTGCTAGGTTAGTTCATAATGGTTAATAGAAGAGGTGGGTAAAGTATAAACTTGAACTTGGAAATTTGGGAATGAGAATCGTTCTTCCACTCCTTGTTAATAATCTTGATCAATCTTGAACCATTCACAACTAATTTAACATAATACAAAAATATCACTTATCAATATATTGTTACATTAAAAAAAATCCATTAAAAAATAAACACAAAATTAAATTTAAAATATATGAATTCAAATAATTTTTTTATTTTTAGTTTTTTTTACAAGCTTGTGTTTTACCGTCTTTTAACACCCTAATTAGAGTGTGTGGGTGGGCATTCCCATTAATAAAAAAGTTAAGGAGATTCTTAAAAATATTAGAAATTATAACCACTGTGAGAACAGAGACACCCATCTTTAGTAAGGCAGTACGGTCAGAAAAAAACTAAAGAAGCTTGTAATAAAGGCCATTGTAATCATTACTAGTGAAGTACTACGGAGAAGTTAGCAATCTAATGAATATATGTAAAGTAATTGACTCCTGGTTATTTTAACTTTGCAAATGAGTTCCCAATATAGTTTTTGTGGGACCTACCTAGCACAGGTATGAATAATTTATTTTGATTGGAATATATTTGGCTGGAACAAACAAAATAAATTGTTCAGTTTTAATTGCCTTTAATCAGTGCCCTGTACCCCTACAAATCAAATATTATGGGCCCCAGTCTTTCAGATCTCATTGCTTTTTTTATTGCATTAAAGCTAATAAAAAATAAAAAATTGCAAATTGCAAATTGCAGCTGTTACAGTCATTAAAATGCACTATTAACATACAAACTGTTAAACATGGCAAAACAGTGTATAAGGAGTATGGACATTAAGTTATAACACTGGATTTGGAACAGCAGCTGTAAAAACAGATCTGAAGTTTACAGATTGCATATATCAAAATAAACTGTTTTTAGTTGAGTTGGGAATGAGTATTGTATTTTAGAAAATGAAAAAATAAAGTATTAGTAATTTGTTAAAAATCTGATGTAAATATGTTGTGACGGTTGTTTTTGAATGGTTCTTTAAGATGCAAAAAAAAATTATTGGTGTTAACAGGAAAGCTTTGGAATCTATAAAATCATTATCTATCATTGTGAGTTTCTTCCGCAACTGTTAGATTGATCAGAAATCTGTGAATCTAATCTATGCAATTGCTAGATTGAATAGACGCCAGCAAATCCAACCTATGCAACTGCAGGTTTGATCTAGATGCATGGTTCCGGTCTCTTTAAATCCTTGAATGCTCCATTTTAATTTGTCATGAACTTTTGTGTTTGTTTTTTCAATTTGGTTGCGTCGTAGAGAGTTTGCATGTAATAGTGATAATTACTATCTTGGTAGGTATAATTTTTCCACAGTCCATGAAGATAATAGTATGAAAGTTTTTAGATTCAATTGTGTATGCTTTTTATAGATCTGACGTTTCAAATCACACTCAAGTGATCCATCATCAAGAAGAAGAGAGTGATGGATCAATGAGTGTGATTCAAGACGTTGATTTTAAAAAAAAAACATACATAGTTCAATCCAAAAACTTTCATACAATTTCTACCTTGTATTGGACCCCATAATAATGTGAAGTTTGTGACCTAGAGAATGATAACAAATTAATAGACAATCATGTAGCACATGCCTTAGTTGACGAAGCAAGTATGTAGTACAATAAAATCTAATGTAATTTAATTCTCCAAAGATTATAGCTATAAGAACCTCTTATGAATTATAGTTGTTAGGTGAACTCTAAATGAAATAAAGTTAACCCCTCGTATACAACTTGAAGGGTTATAAATGAAATCTTTTGTACATCTAATCAATACAAAAGGTTACTATGAATTCTAAAGGTTGAGGAGTTATTTCTCAAGTTTATGTATATATGAATAAAATTATTTATATAACTAAAATTTTGAAAATTAGAACTGATTTCTATAATTATATGTAAATAGAAATTGATAAAATTTTAGTTATATACAACTATTGAGAAAAATTATGACATTTATAATTTTTATTATATAAAAGATAATTTAACTAAAATATATTTCTTTTTAAATACAAAATATAAAAATTCTACCATTATAACAAATAAATACATAAATAAAAATAAACAAATAATTTAGATTATCATAAACATTGATTGAAGAAACAAATTTAGAACTATGAATTATTGGAAAGAAAAAGTTGTGTTGAGCATCAATAGCATGTGAAGGTGAAGGTGAAACTGATATATGTTTGCACTAGAGCTGCCACTGATGTTACTAGAATTGTAGTTATGGTGGGTTCTGGAAAGATTAATGTACATATTCTATCATAATTGTTTCCTATACAAACTGAGCCAGACAAAACATGTGACAGACTGCATGTATAGTTTTTAATTGTGAAAGAGACAACAAATAACTGTGGTAGATAGTGGTAGAGACAGCAATTAAATTTAGTTTAAAAACTAGTTTGACCAATCCAAAGAATTTATCTACTCTTTATAAAAATAAAAGAATTAAAAAATAAAAATAAACTGAATTTTCCTACTTTGATGTACATGGATTTTTTCAAAATCACATGAGCAATCCCTTAGAATCAGGTCTATATTTGATGATGGACCCTACTTGTCAAGCAAAAGTTTCAGTTATCAAATTACCTTTCATATATTTAATATATATTTTAAAAAAGAAATATTTAAATAGAATCATATGGCAGTCCAATTTAGGCCATGCTCAGAGTCAAGTCAGAATCAGATACATAGAAATTTGAATCTTCCCTTTAAAGGGAAAAAGCCAACTAACAATTTTCTTGATTTTTTTCCAAATATTATTAAAATCTCAAACTTTAAAGTTGGATTTTTGGGGGATTCTTCTATTAGATTAATGGAGACTACAGTAATTTAAATTGGTAGGTACCCATTATTTCTGAACGCGACTCCACTTGTTTTACTGTCTGAATGCTCACAGAAAAGTGAGGGGCAGGAACAGGGGCAGGGCAGGGACAGGGACAGGGCTCATAAGAAATCATGGATGTATCATTAGGAAATCCCCTTTACCGTTTTCTATGATGTCTAAGGGTACACCCCCAACGCCCCAAGCAAATATTGTTTTTAATCCAGTTCTACTTAGGACGTATCATCACATGTGGGTCTCATTGATTATGTGTTAAGAGGGAACGCATCTTTTTCTGTCTGCATTAACCAGACTGTTCTTATAATATCAGCCTTTGACTCTGTAAGTTATGCCAGTGGTCCATGCATGGAGATAGATTAAGGGTCTTTTTGGGTTTTAGATCCATCTTAAGCCTGAGCACCCACATTGTAGTCGAGGGTAGAGAGTTCTGAAACCCCCCATCCAATGGAAAATTACAATGTATGTAGACACAGTTCAAAGAGCCAAGAAGCTAATTCAAAGTCACTCAGCTCCACTGATGTTGGTGTTCCTGATGAGTGTCACTATGGAGATGATACTTGCTCCCTTTTTGACATTGATTTTACATTGCCCCTCTACAGTGATGGCCCATTGAAAGACATCAGCAGCCCCTGTACTGATGAGGATAGTGAAGAAGGAGAATTCGAGTTTGATATCTCTTCCTCAGACTTGATTCAGCCAAACACAAATCAATCCGTTTCTCCTGCAGATAACTTGATCTCCAAATGCCAGTTGCTTCCACTCCAAGATCCTCCAAGTGGGGACATAGTCGGAAAGCTTGAGGTTGAAAGTGACGATGGTAAAGGACCTGTGCAGTGTGGTACTGTTAATGGGATCAAAACCCAGTTCCCCACCTTGCTAAAAAGTGCTACTAGGTTGAAAGTTACTCTGTTTGGATTGAAAAAGTCAGCCAATGTTGGCATGGATATGCAGGCTTCTTGTGCTGAAGATCCAAGTGACATGGATTTTCCTGTACAAAAGCAAAACAAGTTTTTTGCTGTGAAATTCAAGGTGGTGGATGTTCCCCTTTTTTTCCGTTTTACTAGAGACAATTCTACGGGCTCCAAGAGAGATGAGAGCAGCAATGGTTTTCAGAACAAATCAGAGAACTTGGATGGGGATATTGGACACTGTAAAAGCAATGAAAAAGAGAAGAAGAAAGTAAAGGAGATAGTGCAGAAGTACGTGAAGATGATCAAACCGTTCTATGTGAAGATTTCTCAGAAGTACAATGAGAAAAACAAGCATGCAGATCTGAAGAAGTCTGGAGTTACCAGTACAGCTAGAAACAGTGGGTTTTCCGGCTCGGAGAGAAGTCATCAAAACCAGATTTCATTCTCTGGTAACTTGAGAACGGTATACAAAAGTTTCTGTAAAGAGAGAAACGCATCGTCTAATGGGGATCTTGCATTGCATACCAACTATAATGAGAGCACAATGTTGGAGTTGCAGAGCGCCATTCAAGGAGCTATTGCCCACTGCAAGCAGTCCAATCACACTGATGGTATGTATGCTGTTACAGGACATGCAATTCTTTTGTTTTTGTATGAGTGCCTGATCCACATTCCATTTATTTATTTTTCAGCAGTTGCTTCAGATCCTAAAAGAGATTATTCTTATTGTTTTCTCACCAGAGCCATCTATTTTTTATAGACAATGGACATTATAGATCCTAATAGGGATCACTGCCATTGTTTTTTCAACAGGGCCACCTGGTCCTGATAAGCAATGTTTTTTCATCTTTTTACCTTTAACTCTGGTTAGTGTTTCTGGTTGTATCCATTCCTTCTATTGGTTTTACTTTTGAAACAGTGACACTCGGATTCTTTACTCCTTAAGTTATTTATGATGAGTAGTTTGGGAATGCATCAGTTGCTGACTGTAACTAGAACTCTATGATAACCCGCCTTGATGCCAGGAAAACAAGGGAGCCCAAGTGATATTCTATGTAAAAAGAAGTTTTTATGGAATCTATTAACATGTTTGACGCATGGTTGTGTTATCTTTGCGCTGCTGTTGGTTGATAATCTGTTCTGCTGTTATATGGGCATTGGGGTTTTTGTCCCATCTATAATGAAGTAAATCCCAGGACTCGCTCATTGTTATGACATTATTGTGCATGTATTCCTGACAGGTCGATACTCTGTTTATTGTTTTTCAACAGTTCCTACTTCCTCCTAACATAGCATTAGTTTTCTTGTTTTCACAAGGGGGACATGAAATCCTATGGAAAACACTATAGATTGCATTTTCTCCTGTGTTTCCAGAACCTCATGTTACATCTCTTTCATTTAAGGCTTCTTCCAAGATATAGACTACGCCATCATCTATTAAAATCCACAGGCCTTAACTCCTATAATCATTATTCAAAATCAATTCCAGCATATCTAGAAACTGTCCAGTTCTTTATGATGCCTCATATTTGCTCTTCCTACACGATTATGCATGCATTGATCATGGCACTAACAACTTCTTGTCTGTGATTTCAGGTGCCTCAACCTCTTCAGATTCTGGAAGTTCGCCATAGTTCTAACAGATCTCTTATAGAGGATGTCAAGGCCTATTTCTGAATGTTCACCGTTAGAAGCCAAAAGCAGAGTTGCTATAGTTCTTGCAAGTTGCTGTTGGATATCTGCTAACTAAAGCGGGCCATCAAAAGCACATAAACTGCTCTGGGAGGCACAAACTGGTAAATTTTGTGTCCTCGGTTATCAAATCTGCATCTACCAGACTTCAGAAAGCCAACATGCCTCTAGTAGCATTTGAATGTAGAGACTACAGCCATTGACAGTCTACTAACCGTCTTCTTAAGCAGATGAAAGTTTCTGACTTGTAAGCTTTAAATGACTGGTCCATACACCAGCATATGCACTAAGCCTGTCAGAGACTCAGAAGAGCCCTCATACGGAGGATATACCTCATATTCTCGTGTGGGTATCTACTTAAATGCTGCATCTATACAGAGTGGTTTGTTTTTCTGCGCAAATAAACTGAATATGAAATAGTTTGATTTTGAGAAGCCATGGAACCAAGCTTAAGAGACATTATCCATTTAATTTATTACATAAATTCTATTAAAAAAATATTTTTCATATTGATTGAAACTGAAAGTAGCATAAAATTAAAACTAACAGAGATTACATATAGCCAAGTGGCACAGGACTGTTGCACCAGCAAACAGTAATTACCAGAGTCTTAATACATAACAAGCAGATGAGGTGACAAACAAACGCTTAGACCAACACAAGAGTCATAGGACATGACTATCAAGATAGGTGAAAAACATATGCCTCAACCAAAAAGATGAGAGTAACAGCAAGATCTAGAGATCAAATTCTTCTACCACAAGCCACTCAGTACTGTGCTCACTTATGTTGGCAAGACGGTTTACAGTGGCTCGCACATTTTGAATGTAGTGCCAGTCAGCCCTGTTTATTCGCTCTCCATTATAGAGAGAGCTACAGATGAAGTTCAATTTACTTGATCTTGCACAATCTTGCTTATCTTGTCCGCCATGTTTTCCTGTCTTCCTTCAAGGACACAGAACTGGGTTTGCATGCTCTTGATTTGTTGCTACAGCTCTTTGTTAACCTTCAATTGATCCTGCATGACAGTGGACAAAATTTGACATCTGTAGAGCAATGTTTGCATCTTAACTTCATGAGGATAACAAGATTGAGTAAAAGCAGCCATGCATTTATACTTCCAAATGAACTTGTTGATAATTTGCCTAAGATTTCACATCAATATTGTCAAAGACTTAGACACCCATAAGAGCAGACATCCAAGGCCAGTTGTGAGAGAACAGGTCTGGGAGAGCAGTCTTGAGGAAATCCCAAATAGCTTTAGCATTCAAGCAAAACCAAAAGGTTTAATTGACAATTTCTTGTTTATGGCAGAATGGGCAATTCGGGGAGGGCTGAAGGAATCTTAAATGGGAACCAACTGGGAGTTTGGCATGAAGGAGTTTCTAAGCAATGGGCTAAGACTAAGCATCAGCCTTGGACTTCCTAAGTTGGAGGCTAAGTTTCTTGGATTTGTGAATAGACTTAAGCTTACATTTCCACTCTGTAATAAGCTAGTTAGCAATAGGGTGGTGGGCAAGAGATTTTCTACAAATAGACTCGAGGGAGAAGAGCATAATGCTGTGAACTTAGGGCCAATGTCAATCCTGAAGGAAATGACATTGACAGAAAGTAGAGAGCTTGAGAGTAAAAGAAGAAAGTACAAGTCCATGAATCTTTGGGATAATGTGTCTATGAGAGTAGGTAAGGTTGAACTCTTGTTTAAGATGTGGCTAAGAATTCCACTATAACCGAGATAGCTCCCAAAAGTCCTTAAACATTTGGATGCCCTTTTTGAAAGAACGTTTGCCTTTAAACTTGGTGATAGCATCTAAATGATGATCATTTATTTGAACCAATCTATTCCACCAAATAGAGAAGGTAGAGAATCTCATACCACATCTAAGAGACTGTCAATACCAAGTTAACATATGTGACAGTGTTTGCCAAGCTTTCTGGATATTGAAAGTCGTTGAGTCTTGAGTATTGAAGAAAGGGGTAAGAACGATATCATCTCTCCACTCCACATTGAAGGCTAGGCAATAGTGTTTGTTTGAATCTGTACCTAATTAAGTGTTTCAAAGGGTTATCTTCTTTCAAGGTGTAAGAGTTGATATAGAATGCTTTAACCATACAAGATTTGGTTGAAGATATAGCCACTCAAGATTTAGGAGCTTCAATTAAAGCACAAAATAAATCAGATATGAGAGAATAATGCTATTCTATCAAAGGATGCAAATGATACAATGAGAATGAATTCAAGAATACAAAGAGAATCCCTTGGTTATATAGACCAAGGTGAAACATAAGATATCTTATGACGTGTCTTAATCTTATGACTTGAGACATAAAGTGATAAGTATCATATGTGTACCCTAAGTAAATTTAAGTAACTAGTGTGAATATGACCTAGGTGATGAACTAGTTAGGTAAAGCACCCTGTTCACATCCCCCTTAAGTGCAACTTAGGGAGAATGTATAAGATGCAAAGATGGATCTCGGCTACAAGGTGGCTACAAGGCCATGTTAGGTACCCATATTAAAATGCGATCTCTCACAAATTGAGAAAAAAGAGAAAACTGAATGGGCCAAAAATCCTCTTCAAAAGAGGAAATATAAAATGCTCTCAAAGAAGAATAAGCAGAACAAAACTCCATGTAACGAAAAAGTCCTCCCTATAAGAGAGAAGAATAGTGATGCCCCTTAATGTAAAATAATTTGCAATGATGGTAGATGCTCAACATTGAATGATGAAGATGATATAATCCCATCAAACAACATTCCTCCCCTTAGGAAGAAACAAAACCAAGAATCTATGCACTATGTCTTACCATTCTTGAAAGGAATATGAAGAAAGATCAAGATGTGTGATGTTTTTAAAATTTTCTCAAGTGTCCTCATGTTAATGTCAAAAGTTGCCACAATCAAGTCAGGTGTTTCATGCCACAAAAATCTAGTAGAGATGAATGTAGAACATAATCCAAAGATGAAAGTGACTCCTCTAGATGTTGCTCAAGGATCTCCACACCAAAGCCAAATTGTGACAAATGATAAGGCAAAGAATGAACAAGAGGGTTTAAATTCTCCCTCACAACATCTAAAGAAAATGATGCAACTCCATAGGAAGTAACATCAAACAGAATATGAATATCCTCAATAGTGTACTCCAAGTCTACAAGATAGAACTTACAAAACAAAGATGTAATGTTTATCAAGTACGCACCCCAAATTGTTGTATCTAGAAGAAAATGTATGTCATAGCTCACTAAATCATTAGAAGCCATGGATATAGAAACACTAGTTTCATCAGAAGCAATAGTCAATAGAGATGAGATCTAAATACATGTCATTTGACTACACTATTCATCCCTAAATGATATGTCCACATAAGGTGCTCGAGTGTGAACATCTAATATATTTGTTGATGCTAGATTACTAGAGTCCTCAACCTCAAGATGTTGACTCATAGATGAGGAAGAATTTGGAAAACTAATGTCATTGACAATGCAGTTGTTTCAATTGATGTTCATAAAGAAGTTTTAAATCATCAAGTTCCTTTAGTAGGTATTCATCTATTGTATGTATTTTTTTCCCATAATAATCACATTTAGTTTTCCATGGATTAGGAGACATGATTACAACCAACAAAAACACAAGACTACCCCCAAAATTACATAATCAAGGATCCCCAAAAATGTATGATCTTGGCACTTTATACTTAGTATGATTATAGGTGTGACTAGCCATAAAGAACGAAGTGGACTTAATCTTAATGTGTGCAAATGTCAAATTTTATCATAAAATTAAAATACATTTTTCTAATAGAAGGAGACCAATTTGATCACACCCTGTAAAGTACTTGAAAATATGCACTTTAAAAAGAATTGTATTATTGTATGAGCCCTAATAGAGCCCTAGAAGTTCCCAAATTGAGAACTGCTCAACAACACCTATGAGAAACTATAATTTATGAATAAATAACACCAAAATTAAAAAATCATCTCAACCACTACAAAGCTCATGAAATTGTAGCCCAAATTAAAAAAAATTGCTATAAAAAAGGAGCTTAGATGAATGAGAATGAAGCCTTAGAAGTTAGATTGCTAAAGCCAAACTGCTAATGGAGAGGTGGGCCTAGTTGGGGGAAGATCATCTAACATCACACTATTTCATGTTGACTTTAGCAGAGATAGTCAACACAAGATTTCTTAGACTAATATAATATTTTACAGGTCACAAAAGGGTCGTTAGATTTCTCAAAAATCACCCTTCAATATGAAAACTACCATTTTTTTAGTGGAAAACTGCTTCTTGGTAGCCTTGGTGGTATTAAAGTTTTAATAATTGTTTTTAGGTGAATTTCTCGCTAATGGTAGGTTCTATCATTGGTGCCACAACTAGTGGCATGTGGTGGAACAAATTCACAATAGTGATGAGGCACAGTGGCATTGGGCATGCCATGTGGTGCCCCTATAAGCTCACAATACCCTAATGTCCGCAAGGGTCTACATCACCCTGTGTACACAGGGTATGCATATCTTCTTTTATTTTTTTTAAATTTTTTTAAATTAAAATTAATTTAAAAATAAATATTTTTTCAACCATTCCAAATTATGCTAGCACTCGCGTAGGTGACCACATAACATTCGTACAATTATACAAACAATTGTATGATGGAGGGGATTGATTTTTTTATGAGGGTCTAGGGCCAAAATGCCCAAATTTGACAAATTGATAGTTGATCCTTAGGTTCTTGGACCTTTTGGACATGATGGCAGGGTCAGGTTCGACATAGAGTGCTAAAAAATTGTAGCTAGCTTCTAGATCTGACAACCACCTTCCAACTTTAAATCATAGTAGATTTTACCTCACATGTCCGATTTGGACAAATTAAAAGGCTAAAGTGGCTTTCTTGGACACTCTAAACTCAATGGTTATCTCAAATTTGCACTAATATGCTCCAAAATAAACTTGCAATGCAAAGCCACAAAGAGGAAACCCTCCAAATTTGGTATTTTTATCATTTTTTTCTAATTCTTCAAGTCATCATTGTAAGAGAGGGGGACCAACCACTGCAAGGCCCCAAGTCACGAAAGGCCAAGAGTAGTATGGCTGCCCTAACTTACCTCAGTTTAATGGAATGTTAGGATAGGTGGGATCAGAATGGTGAGAACTATGGGGTCCTTCGACCACTCTGCAAACCCAAATGTTGAAAGGAGACTAGACGAGTCAGTTTTTAGGGTCGACTCTATGCCTCAGATAGCTCTTTGTCAGAGGACAGAAGCACGGTTCTGGGATGACAACGTAGCGCGCTAGCATCTCTCAAGTGCACTAGCGTTCGTATAGCCAGAAAATCAAGGAGATAAGGTCTAACCTCTAAAAGACGGACTAACAACCTAGTTACGAGTTTCTAAAGGTGTAGAATAAGATTATGAAATACGAAACGTAAAGACAAATGTGATAAAGAAAGTAGATTACCACAAGGGTGATGAAGATGATCTCACACACTAATCTTTTCGCCAGCTTGCTCCAAGATCTCTCCACCTACACACAGAAAAGAGGGAAAATGTTGGGGGGTTATTTAGGGGTATGCCTCAGTCAAACCCCCGTTTTGGTGTTTTCACCTCCACGGACAACCAAGTTTGCAACGATATAGAAATAAAGCGATAAAGAAGGAATACAAGCAAAGTACACCAAAAACACTACAAAACAATATGTGCTTACTCAACCAAACAATAGAGAAGATGAGAGGAGCTTACCACCTCTATCCAAAGCACTCAAGGCTAGTGGAGGAGAAAGATGAGAGGAACTCAAGCCTCTGTTGCAATGGATTCATCTTGTGCTTGCTCTATCGGAGTGATGGAGTGATAGATTGCTGCTATGGAGTGTGAAATGTTGCTTCAAAGCTTGTGGATGAATGCTCAAAGTGTGGAGAGATTGTGTAGAGATGACCAAAAGATGAAAATGAAATAATGGAATGAGAATATGAAGAAAGAATAGAAGAAAACGGTCATATTCGGGTCAGCCAGTCGAAGGGAGGCGTTACACTTCAACTTCCAATAGGAAGTGTAACATCTTTGTAGATTCCAGCCGAAGGAATCTGCCAGGGATGTATGCGTGTCGCACGGATGTCTGCATGTCGCGCAAGCATCCCCGACATAAACGCCTCCACCGACACTCAAAATGGGTGCCAAGTGTGATGTGAACATTGATCATAGGTGGAATTAACCCTTTTCCTTTGGTTTTCTAAAGTGGAGTAGGGTAAAAGAGGAATTTGTGTTAGGGGCGCAAATTCTCTCCTATACAATCATATGATGCAAGAGAAGAGCATACTCAAATTTTCAAGAGCCACCAAGATATACAACTTAGATCTCTTAATAAAGAGTAAAAAGAAGCAATCCCATAAGCATTGATACTATGTAAAAGTTGGTTTAGAATGCTCTATACTATGCAATATTTGGTAGAAAATGCAACCACCCAAAATCTAACAGTTTCAATAAAAGCATACTAGAGATGAAATATGATATAATAATGCTATTCTACCAAAGGATGCAAATGATACAATGAGAATGCATTCAAGAATACAAAGGGAACCCCTTGGTTATATAGACCAAGGGGATACATGAGATTTTCACATTTGTCTTAATCTTATGACTCGAGACATAATATGCTAAGTACATTATGTGTACCTTAAGTAAACTTAAGTAACTAGTGTGAATAGGACCTAAGTGATGAACTAGTTAAGTAAAACACCTTGTTCACACCAACACAAGGCCCTAACAATTCACTAAGTTATCACACATGTATACCTTGATAGTGAGGATCAATGATGTTGAGGTATCCCTAGTGTCTAGGTTGAATATAGTGCAACCACAAGGTGGTAGGCATTCCTTCTTTATTCCCCCACTTGGCCCACAAGAAACCCTTGTTCACCACATACAATTAATTATGGCATGCCTTGGAAGGGATTTGACAAGAGGAGATATAGGCATGGATAGCTAGGAGGATCTTGTTGGCCACCTAAATTCAATCGACCATTGGAAGGAATTTTTTTCTCTAGTTCACTATCTTAACTTTTATTTTCTTGCAAAGCCAACACCTCTAGCCCAAAGATTATCTCAAGAATCTAGTAATAGTACCATGTTTAAATTTTTCATTTGGTTGGGATATAAAGGGGATGGGGTTGGTTTTGTCATGAATGTTTAGTCTTATGCAATGCAAGTTGGAAACCAAAGATAGAGTGGAAGATGTAAAAAACATACAAGGTTTTAGCCACTTCTATTGGAAGCATGAGCTTTGTCATTGGGATATTGTTGGCAACATGAGCATGATGATGTATAGATGATGTTGATGTATGGTGTGGAGAGATTTTTGAAGGTTAATGAGCATGACAGTGTATGGTGTTTTCATTGATTACAACCCATTATAGATACAATAGTGTTGCTTTGGAGAAGACCAAATATTTTGTAGATTTGCCTAAGTCATGGTGTATAGTTTTCAGTGTTTAGTGAACTAGTTTTGTGATTTGTATTGCTCTGCTATGAAGAACCTAGTCATGCAGTTTTGACATAATATCGGTGTGTGTTGGTGGTGTCTAAATCCAAAGATTCAAGGTTGTGTTTCTTCCACAATTGAAGATAATGTTGATAGAGTATCAGCTCTGTAATGGCAATGTTACTAGTATAGATTGTATGTTGGAATGCTCCGCATTCTACCGTAGATGAATATTTTTCTATGTGGTTTTGTGGAATTGTTTATTGGTGTTAGAAGTATGTGTGCTCCAAGTGACAAGTGTTTTGGTGGTCTGTGTGTCAAGTTGTGAATGAACAACTAGTTCATTCAGTTACGGCTTCCCCAATTTTGTTATATGGTGTCGACCTAAAGGTTTTGGGGTTGTGTGGAGTCTAATGGAGTATGGAGTAGTATCATAGGAGTGATTATGGGTCATTCCGACCTATTTTTATGGTGTACACACCTTGGTTCTTTCTGCAAGTTGTATGTGTTGATGTTTTGGGCTAGCAGGTTATGAGGATGCACAATACATCTAATTAGGCCAACCTAATTAATGTTTTTGTTGGTTGAAATATATATATACAAGGTTAATTCTTGTGTGGAAATTTGGAATGATGCAATAGTATGTGTGAGAGAGAGAGATTTGGTGCAAAAAGAAGTGTGAATTGTAGTTGTGGTGAAGTATGAAGTGTGTTAAGTTACTTTTTTGAGCTTTAGTGGAATTGTATCTTCAGCATATGCTAGATGCATTGTTAGTAGTTCACCATTGGAAATGAGCCACCCTTTCTTCTATCTATTTCTATTTTGGGCAGTGAGTGCTTTGGCAGTGAGCCATTCTCTTTTTGGATAGTGAGTCCTTGGACAATGAGTCCACCATTATGTATCAAACATTGTAACTGATTATAATATATTGTGATCTAATCCTCACTGTGGTTTTTCCCTTTCAAGGTATTTCCACGTAAATCTGATGTTCTTGTGTTATTTGATGTGATGTATGCTTTATATGTTCCTTTCATTTGCTGCGAGTTAAATCTGATGCTTTGAATGGATGTTTGAATTAACAAAGTTAATGAGTTTTAGTGAATACTGATTCACCCCCCCTCCCCCCCCCCCCTTCTCAATATTCTAGGTGTTGAACAATTGGTATCAGAGCCTAGTTCCTTCAATTGGCTTGATCATTGAGGTACATCTTGCAAGTTGAACACATGGTTGTACAAGGAAGTATCTTATCCCTCTGGAAGAGATTATTCCTGAAGGATTTATTGAAAAGGATTGGGAGGTTGATATGGAAGGAGAACTCAAATCAACTCTTAATGATCTGGATACAGCAGAATTTGAGAATAGAGATTTGAAAGAGAATCTTAAGGATGCAGATGAGTGTATCAAGAAGTTGAGAGAGAAATTCAAGAAAGATATAGAAATATTCAAGTAAACAAATGAGTAGGTCAAGAAATCTAATGAAACAATCGCTAATCTGAAAGTGCAAGTTCAAGAAGGAAAAAGAGTTGGATTGCCTGAATGTCAAACTGAAAGATAAATCTATAGAATGTTCAAAGCTTGAACAAGAGATTGTAACTTTGAGATCGGATCTAGAGAAAGAAAAGATTCAAGAAGAGTTCCACCTTGCTTGATGAGATGATTAAAAATTAGAAGTCTTCGAAGGACAAAGAAGGATTCTAAAGAGTTTGAAAAAGGAGAAAGTTCACAGGAGAATCAAACTTCAAACAATGTTGAAAAGAAGAATAATAAGAACAATGTGAGAGAAGTCTGAAACCAAAAGAAATATTTCAAAATACTTGCTATCAAACAACCTATTGCACAAATTTATTCATCTTTTAATGGTTATTGTTATTCTTGCAATAAGTTTGGACATAGAGTTGTAGAATGTAAAAATAGAATGAATTAGAATGTTCAATCATTTCCCAATCAATGCTATACATGCAATAAATTTGGTCATAAAGCTAGTGAATGCAGAAGTTAGATAGTGAATGGTTATAATAGTGGTATGATGTTTCAATCATTCAATGGTTACTATTATACATGCAATCGATTTGGGCATAAGGCTTTTGAATTTAGATCTGAAATGGAAAGAAGTAAGTTTGTTTAGCAAAAAGGTGTCACATGTCACAAGGGCAACAAACCAGGACACTACCAAGTTTTGCAGAAGCAAGAATGTCAAACCCTCTATTTCATAGAAGAAGGCTAATCCGATAAAGAAAGTGGAACTGGTTGAGATGAAGAAGGAAATGAATAAGATATGGAAGAAAAAGGAAGAGAGTGAAGTGAAGAATGAGTCTATGTTTGCTTTTGATGCAAATGTTTCCTCCAAAAACTAGATGAAGAGCTTTGGCTCAAGAAACGTTTTAGCGGAAAAATATTCCAGCCCTCGCAAAAGATGTGGTGTTGATGCCTTGAACACACTGGTACATGTGTCGATTGACATGGTTGATCTGTTGATAGTATTTACGGTATGAAATTTCTTGTTACAGAGATTTGTGGAGTGATCAAAGGTGTCTATGATAACACAGTGAAGGTTTGCTAGCTTTTTGACCTAACTCTGTCAAGTATAATAAATGTATTTTTAGGTCATCAAGAAAGGGTTTATATGCGGTTTCACATATGATTAAGTCATTTTAAATAGAGAAATTGAAGTGGAGTGCAAAGCAGAGGTGATTTGAAGCGATTCTAAGTTGTGCAAAACCCTTTCGACAAAGAATTCAAAGGTATTCATCATTTCTTTCTTAACTCTAGCTTCAGAGGTGATTCAATATGTTTACTCCACAAGTTATTGATGTCTTGGAGTGGCCAATACATAAGTTTAAAAAAAATCCATAAAAGTTTGTGGAGATGGACCCTAAGGGTTCTTTTTTGAGGGTTCCATATGGTGTAATGCACACAAAGGATGTGTGGATTTACATTCACGCAAAAATGGAAGAATATGATCACACAAAGATTGCAGAATATTGGGTAAATGAATTGATAGGACATAATTTTGAATTGAAACTTGAATATGAGAGTTTGACAGAGAAGAAGCTTGATGTATGGAATAAATTTCCAAATTTTTGTTATGAGGATGAGTGGGTTAAGTATGTGCTAAGTTGAATTCATGACAAGTTCATGTGGTTGGATATGTTGCACATGATCAAAAAGCAAGAAATCAAGGTGGTTAATGGTTTATGCTCTAATGGACCGGTTTTGGCAATAAAGGCCACGAAAAATGAAATGGTAATGAACTTCACTGGTGTGAAATTTGACAAGCGTGCCCTAATGATGAAGGATATTGATGATCCAGTGGTGAAGTATGCATCAATGATGATTGGGTATAATATTTTTTATACCAATAGAGATTACTCTGTGTCGGATACCACTATTCACACTACTCACCAGATGGCGAAAGAAGGTCTGAATATTGATTTGTGTGAACTCCTAAGACAATAGTTGATGAAGAACCTACTAAAGACCAAGGACCAAGAAATCAAGGTACCCCTTCTACTATGTACCCTAATTATATTTTTGCTATTTTATTTTCTTAAAGAAGTTCTTGGTACAAAGAACATTGTTGGTTGGACAATATTCTTGTTGCTATTCAGATTATAGACCACTTGAGAAGGTTAGGGAACCTAGAAACCCAGAAAATCGTGTTGTGGGGTTTCTTCAATACTTTTCAAAGCAAAATGCAAGAAAGAGAGAGGATATTGACAAAATTTGTTGAGAAATACAAGGATAGCATCACTTTCATGGTTAGCAGAGATAACTGCATTGTGGAGTAGTTGAACACATAACAGTTTAGATTCCAGAGCTAGGATATGAAGTTACCAATGCAAAGCTTACCAGTCTAGTGGAGATTATGCTAATAAAACCAAGAGATCCATCAATAGATGGGTTTTGGAACTTATGCAAAGAAATCAACTGAAGTAAATCTTGAGAAGAGGAAGAAGGAAATTGAGAAGAATGTGGAGAAGATGAAACCAGAGTTGGAAGAGATAGTGAACACTCCTAAGGGTTACATGCAAATAAATCAAAAGCTACTACATTTGCTCCGCATGGTACTCCTAGCACAAGAAGGTCTATTAGGACCTCTGCCCCCTCTCCCTTTGTTCTATAGTCCTCTAGAACTATGCCTACAGAGAGTACAAAGAAGAAAGCTACATCCAGTGCCCCTGTGACACAATAGACTCCCAAGAGGAGAGGAAAAGAAAAGGAAACAAGGGAGAAATACATCAATTGTGAGTATGAAGAGGATATAGAAGAGGAAGGACCCCAACTGGTCTGAAAGAAGATGTCTCAATCCTTCGTAGAAGAGATGAGTGTAAAAAGAGCTAAAGTTAATATTATTGATATTGAGAGTGAAGAAGATGTGCAAAAAGAAAAGAAAGCTTTTATTATTAAGAAAAGAGAAAATAAGATAGAAGAAGAAGGAAAATCAACTAATGGCAAGGGGAAGAAGAAAGAGAAGACCCCTCTGATAAGGGAACATAGCCCTTTAAAGTTAGATTCTTTTTTTAAAAGTATTGTAGGGTTTGGTCTCCTAGAAGAGACAACTAAGATGTATCTGAAACAGAATGATGAAAATAAGGCTACAATTGAAGAGGCCATCATAAAGTATATGGTTACATTCAATATAGGTTTGAATGAGATTGAAGATCAATTACCGGATGATCTGAAGAGCATTCTAAGCGCCAGAAGGCAGGAAGCATTTTATGAAGATGCAAAAATGAGAACATTTGCCTTGGAGAAGATTGTCTCTTCTCTCATAAATGAGGATAGAGAAAAAATTTCTAAGTTGTATAATAAGAAATTTAGGACAAAGCAAAGAGTTGGCACTCTGATGAGGAGAGACAAAGAGGATATAGAAAGGCTGAAGAATGAGACACTGCAAAAGGTTGCAGATTTGGCAAAATAATTAGGTATGTCTCCAAATAATGAAATGCAGAATGATACATTTGTTTTGGAAACCAATAAACTTGATAATGCACAACATGAGCATGTGCCTAAGACGGAGAATGTGCAAGGAGACATGGTTACAAATAATACCCCTCTAGTTGTGGAGAATGTTGTTGTTGAAGAAAAGAATGATGATATGTAGAATATCCTAGAGAAGGATAGAGCACAAGAAGAAAAAATATTTTCCCCTCCAGATATGGAGAAGGATAATGAGTATAAATAAGAAGAATTCCTAGAGAAGTCTAAGGCACAAGAAGAAGATTTGCCTCCTCTAGATGATGAGAAGCCTGCTGAAGAAGAGGAGAATGCAGAAGACTACTCCAGTAATGAAGAAAAGGAGAAGTGTGAACATGAAGAAGGACAAAATACAAAATTTGGTGAATCCTCTAGAGCTTCTAGAGATTCTTTAAAGGATTTATTAGATTTATTAGATATGCAATTTCATTTTGAACTGATGGTATCTTCACAACTCCTGCAGATACCCATGCAGTAAGGTTGAGTAGATATGACAAAGAATTATCCCCTACATAAACTACAACTTGGTGATGTGTTTCATGCCTCCACAAGGAAGGAAATATTACAAATGCACCAAAAGGGTGTAGAAATGATTGAAGAAGATGTTAAGGTACTAAAAGAAGGTATTCCTAGTGCAACTATTGATGATTCCTTGTCTAGTGTGCATAATTTGAAGTTAGATTCTTTCAAAGATTATTCTATTGGTTTAGAAGAGAAATTGGAAAAAGAAATGGAAAAGAAGGTCAATGATAAGAGATTGATTGGAGTATCCAATAAGTGTAGTGTTGCACATGACAAGTTGCAAGGCAACTTGAGAGATGTTCAAAAATGCTTGGATGAAGCAAAAGTTTGGTTTCAATTTTGGTTAAAATGGCATCTCTACAAAGAGCATAAAGGACCAAATGGACTCAATAGAGTCACAAATTGCTCAAGACTCCAATTCATATGATCCGAAAAATGATGTAGATGGTGTGACAAGGGAAATAATAGAGAATCTGAATGGACAATTCTTCCTACTACAAGAATAGAAATAAAAGATCATTATGCAATATATTTTGCTTAGAGATTTGGTAAGTGCAAAGCTTGCATCTTTTTCCGGAGTGTTAGAAAGTGCAAATAAGATGGCACAAAAGAATCTGGTGCCTAGTACCCTAGATGAAGGAGAAGATATCCTTATTTAGTTTGAGAGCCAGTGTAATATACTTGTCTTTGCCAAGAAGGATTTGGAGATAGCAAAGAAGGACTAGGAGGCACACCTTACAAAACTGAAGGTGTCTAATAAGGGTATTTTACCCTTTGATAGTTGAAGGTGTACACTTCTATTTTGTTTATGCAATTTTTTGATTTCAATGTACATATGTGGAAGTAGTGGATAATTTTGCAATACATTTTTTGTCATTTTTGATGGATAACATTGTTAGGGAGAGCCACTTGTAATTTCCTAAGGAAAATATTGTTGAAATGTATTGTATAGGAGAGAAGTAGGAAGGGGGAGTTACTCTTATGTATTTACATATCAGTTAGGGGGAGTATGTATGTATGTACAGTGAGCCCTTTACCCTTGATGTCAAAGGGGGAGAGTAGTAAAGGTGGAGAGTAGTTTTGGAGTAATTTGAGTAGTTCTAGAGAATGAGAGTGTGTTGCCATCAATGACAAAGGAGAAGATTGCTAGAAACATGAGCTTTGTCATTGGGAGATTATTGGCAACATGAGCATGATGATGTATAGATGATGTTGGTGTATGGTGTGGGGAGATTATTGAAGATTGATGATCATGACAGTGTATGGTGTTGTCATTGATGGTAACCCATTATCGAGATAAAATAGTGTTGGTTCGAAGAAGACCAAATGTTTTGCAAATTTTCCTAAGTCCTAGTGTATAGTTTTCAGTGTTCAACAAACCAATTTTGTGGTATGCATTTCTTTGTTATGAAGAATCTAGTCACACTATTTTGAGGTAATATTGGTGCGTGTTGGAGATTTCTAAATCCAAAGATTCAATGTTGTATGTCTTTTGCAATTGAATATATTGTTGATAGAGTATTAGCTCTCAACTCTATAATGGCAGTGTTACTAGTATAGAGTGTATTTTGGAATGCTCTACATTCCACCGAGGATGAATATTGTGCTATGTGGTTTTATGGAAGTTTTTACCAGTGTCATAATTATGTGTGCTCCAAGTGACAAGTGTTTTGGTAGTCTGTGTGTCGAGTTGTGAATGAATAATTGATTCATTCAGTTATGGCTTCACTAATTTTGTTATATGGTGCCAACCTAAAGTTTTTGGGGTCGTGCGGAGTCTAATGGAGTATGGAGCAGTATCATAGGAGTGATTATGGGTCATTCTGACCTATTTTGATGGTATACACACTTTGGTTCTTTTTTCAAGTCGTGTGTGTTGATGTTTTGGGCCTACAGGTTATGAGGATGCACGATACATCTAATTAGGCCAAACTAATTGATGTTTTTGTTGATTGTGGTATATATACAAGGTTAATTCCTTGTGTGGGAGTGTAGAATGATGTAATTATGTGTGAGAGAGATCTAGTGCAAGAAGTGTGAATTGTAGTTGTGGTGAAGTATGAAGTGTGTTAAGTCAATTTTTTGAGCTTTAGTAGAACTATATCTTCAACATATGCCAAATACATTGTTATTAGTACACCATTGGTAGTGAGCCACCCTTTCGGCTATCTCTTTTTATTCTAGGAAATGAGCCATTCTCTTTTTGGACAATGATTCCACCATTCTATATCAAACATTGTAACCAATTATAATATATTGTGAGCTAATCCTCACCGTGGTTTTTCTCTTTCAAGGGTTTTCCATGTAAATTTGATGTTCTTGTGTTCTTTGATGTGATGCATACTTTATATGTTCCTTTCATTTACTATAAGTTAAATATGATTCTTTGAATGGATGTTTGAATTGACAAAGTTATTAAGTTTTAGTGAATATTGACTCACCACTCAAGATTTCGGATGTTCAACAACTCCAACAATTATTTGAATAACAAAAATGTTATCATTTACAAAATGTTGGGAGACTGCCAATTAGGTTCAACAATCTACAAGATGCCATAACCACCAAGTCAAACATTGGCAGGGCTTATGAAAAAATAAAATGGCTTCACAATGCTTTTCATTCAATTGGATATGCAAAATTACTTCAATGTGCATGAAAATTATTGTAAATTGGTTGGATTACAAGGGAAATCCAAATACATTTCAGTCAAAATATTTTGATTAGTTAATTAAGCTTATAAATATGTGACCAAAATAGGGTTGATTTTTAATAAAATAGGGTCTATATATTAGTTTTTCATAATAAAAATGATTTGCAACCTCTTCACAAGAAAAGGTAGGTGGCATGGAATAACACCTTAAAGTCTAAAGAAAGCAATACACTAGACACAAGAAACATCTAGAAAATAAAGAAAAAGTCAAAATAGATACAACCATGAATATAACATCATATAAAATCTAAAAAAATGCAACAGTAAACTATATAGTATTAGGGGGATCCTCATCATTAGGCTTGGATCCCTACTTACTGTAGCATCATAAATTGTCACCCTTGACAATTTCACACTACATGGACAACCTATTTTTCCTATGGACTTAATTATATTAATAATTTATTCATTTCAGGGCCAGATTAGGAAAATATATTAAATTCTTTAAGATCCCAACAAATTTGTGCCAAAATCACCTGATCAGGGGTGAGAGTACCCTTAACCTAAGGGTGACCTATTTCAAATTTTAATGTTTTGGTGTCAATCCTTGGAGATTTAAAAAGGATCCTAGGTTGGCCTATAATAAAACAGATCAACTGGGATGCATATATAAATAAACTTTCTTATTGTTTAAACATTAGAAGCTATTATGATCAATCATGCATAACCATGCTCTTAAGAAGATGTCTATGAGTTATCCTCTACATGCTAGCTACAACAAGCTATTGCATTATGTAAACTAACCTCTTGCAGGTCTTCAAGCAATCCAATCATCCATTAAAAAACCTTTGGTTGCAAATCATGGTGTGGACATCACTTCGACAGATATTTCATACCAAAGGTAACATTATTCATTATCATTTGTCATTATAGTCATTATTATTTATTTGGCCTTTGACTGACCTAGGGCACGCCCTCTTTAATATCATCATTTTTTGTTCATGGAGGTGGAAACACCAAAACAAGGTTTGACTTAGGAAATGCTCTATACAACATAACCTTCCCCTCTTTTTTCATGTGTGTAGTTCAGATCCAACAGTTTTGACAATAGAAGGCTATAGGAAAACACAATGCAGATAGTAACCTTTCATCTAAAGTTTACAAATCCTAAAAACCATCATCTCTAGTCAAGGATACGCTCACCCTTGACCCCCAAATTCAGGCTTAGTTTTTTATGACAAGTGCACAAATATCTGCCCTTCTCATATTATAATTATTTTTTCAATATATAGTTTTGTATATGCGATAAATTACATTTTTAGATTTAGGGTTTATGTCAAATACACTAATTAAAACACACATCAAATTTCCTCTCTTTGCAACTTAAAAGAACCAAACCCTAGTAGATTAGCTCTCCCTTGCAATAGCTAGCCAATAATCAAACCCTAGTTGGTTTTTGTTCAAATTTAGAGGCAAGGAAATAATTGATCCTATTTAATCTCTTACTTAGATCTAGGATCACATTTCTTACACTATTTTGGTGAACCTGACATATCCTACACTTGCATTTTTTATTTTTTTTATAATGTAACTTTTGAAATTTGATGAAAAACCTATGTTACTTGAATATGTTGTTATTGATTTGCATTGGTTTCATTTTCAAAATCAAGCATTTGCACTCTTTCCAATCAAAACTAAGCACTTTAGTATTTTCAATTTAGCTTAAAATTGTTAAATATTTTGAATTTAAGTGCATAATTTCATATCTAATTTTACTTATTTAAGGTCTTAGATTTGAGTTATTTTATTTCAATTTGTAAATGTTACATATGTTTACTTTGAAAAAATAAAGCATTTAAATTTTTTGTTCCTTGCAAAAATATAAGCCTAAACAAATATTTTCACCGTTTCATTGACATATCTATTTTACCAATGCTTTCTCCTATGCCCTACCTCTAGGTGAACTCATATGTGCAGTTTATTTCATCCACAAAATCCTTTAAATTCTTTAAAATCCCTCATTCATTCTTGCATGTGCCTCTAATCATCGAATGAGGGCATACTACTTTTTTTGAATTGTTAGTTCTCAGACCTGGGTTTTCACATTAAAGACCTACAAACTGTTACATTCCTATACATGTTTCGAGATCCTAGAAACCTTGATTTGTAGCCTAGGGTTCCCATGCCCCTGACCAATTAGTTTCACGTCAATTTTTTTTGTGTAAAACCCTATTATGTGATCTTTGTTCATATTTGTTTCCTGTTTTTGGAAGTTTGTCCTGAAAATTCTAGATTCTAATGTGTATTGTCAGTTTGGCCTTAATTCACCTAATTCATTTCATTTTCCTAAAAAATATTGTGTCTTCCAGCAAAAGTGACCAAAATATTAGCCAACCTACTTGGTTCTCCCTTGGGGACAATAGCTAAACAACATTTATTACCTAAACTTTGCATCTTCTCAAGATGTTTCCATTTACCCTTCTCAAGAGATAGGGATTGGTAAGGTGGGAGGGAGAGAGAGGGAAGGAGGGAGATAGGGATTGGCACGGTGAGAGAGAGAGAGAGAGAGAGAGAGAGAGAGAGAGAGAGAGAGAGAGAGAGAGAGAGAGAGAGAGAGAGAGAGAGAGAGAGAGGGCAGAGAGAGAGAGAGGTAGGATAGGAGGGATAGCTATAGATAGAGTTAGGGAGGAAGGGAGGGGTAGGTACAAAGTGGTAGGGTAGGCGAGGTAGGTATAGAGAGAGTCAAGGAGAGAGGGAGGAGTAGGTAGAGAGAGGTTGTGTGTGTGTGAGGGAGAGAGGGAGGGATAGGTATAGAGAGAGTTATGGAGGGAGGAATGTGTAGGTGGAAAGAGTTTATGTGTGTGAGGGATAGAGGGAGGAAGAAAAAGAGAGAGGGAAGGAGGGAGATAGGGAGTGGTAGGGTGGGAGGAATATAGGGAGGGAGAGAAAGAGGGAAGGAGGGGCATAAGGAGTTGTAGGGTGAGAGAGATAGGTATAGGGATAGTTAGGGAGAGAGGGAGGGGTAGGTGGAGAGAGGTAGGGTAGGAGAGGTGGATATAGAGAGAGTTAGGGAGAGAGGAAGGGGTAGGTGGAGAGAGGTTGTGTATGTGTGAGGGAGATAGGGAGTGGTAAGGTGGGAAGGATAGAGGGAGTGCAAGAAAGAGGGAAGGAAGGAGATAGGGATTGGTAGGGTGGGAGGGAGAGAGGGAGGTGTTGGGAAAATATGTTTCAACCTTGCAATTACATAAGGTATTGTTGATACATAAGAGACGGGGGGTACCCCCCCTCTGTGAGGTGTACGAGGGGATCATCCCCCTGTGGGGGGTTCGAGGGCCATGTGCCTTGATGGAGGCTGGGGGCAACACTCCTGAAAACTAAATTTTATGTATATTTTATTATTGTAAATATGGACCGTTCATCACTAGGTCTCAAATCCGATGGTCAATATTTTGTTGGCTTCACTTTCCCTAGAAGGAAACCCTATTTTATGAGGGTGTTGTATTACGACTATGTATTGTGATGTATTCTGAGAATCTGATAGTGACCATGTTTGCTCTAGATCTCTGGTTGGTGATACTCCTATGAGAAGCTTTCTCTGCAAGTATATTATAATCTTTGTGATTTTTGAATAATATATTGGGTAATTTTTGGAGTGTGGGGTGTTTCCCCTGAAATGATTTTTCCCATGTAAATCACAGTGTTGCAGTATGTGTGATATTTATGTTTAAGTTTTGGTAACAGTTGAAAATATTTGTAAAGTTTTGCATTATCCTCCTCTCAATATTAGTGTAGGAAGTTTTGCCACCTTAGCTTCCTTACAAGAAGGAAAAAAAGAGGGAATGAGGGAGATAGAGAGAGGTAGGATAGGTATAGAGTTTGGGAGGAAGGGAGGGGCAGGTGGAGAGAGGTAGGGTAGGAGAGGTAGGTATAGTGAGATTTAGGGAGAGAGGAAGGGGTAGGTGGAGAGAGGTTGTGTGTATGTGAGGGAGAGAGGGAGGGATAGGTGGAGGGAGAGAAAGATGGAAGGAGGGAGTGGTAAGGTGGGAGGGATAGGTATAGAGAGAATATGAGAGGGGGGAAGGGTTAGGTGGAGAGAGAGAGGGGGGGAGGTGGGGAGTGGTAGGGTGGGATGGATAAAGGGAGGGAGAGAAAGAGGGAATGAGGGAGATAGGGAGTGGTAAGGTGGTCCAGGGATAGGTATAGAGAGAGTTAGGGAGAAAGGGAGAGGTAGGTGGAGATAGGTTGTGAGGGAGATAGGGAGTGGTAGGGTGGGTGGGAGGGAGGGAGGGAGCGAGGGGTAGGTGGAGAGAGGTTGTGTGTGTGAGGGAGAGGGAAGGAGAGAGAGGGAAGGAGGGAGATAGGAAGTAGGGTGGGAGGGATAGAGGGAGGGAGAGAAAGAGGGATGGATGGAGATAGAGAGAGGTAGGGTAGGAGAGGCAGGTATAGAGAGAGTTAGGGAGAGAGGGAGGGGTAGGTGGAAAGAGAAGTAGAAAGAGGGGGTATGTTGGGAAGGAGCGAGAGGTAGGTAAAAAGAGAGGTGGGGTGGGATGGATTGAGGGAAGGTAGGTATAGAGACATGTAAGGTGTAAGGAATAAAGAGAGAGGTAGGTAAATCTAGATACAGAGGTAGGGTGGGAGAGATGTACAAAGAGAGAGATTTAGTGTGTGAGAGAGAAGAGAGGGGGGAGGGAGAGGTAAAGAGAGGGAGAGGGAGGAAGCGAGGAATATAGGGATGGATAATTTGAGAGAGTGGCCTACAGTTGGAGGGATGGGGGGAGAGGGGGGAAGGTAGGAGGGAGGGAGAGGTAGGGTGAGACAGACTAAGAGAAATGTAGGTAGATAGGGAGAGGATGAGTGCAGATAGACAAAAGTACATAGGGAAGGTGAGAGAGAGGGAGAGAGGGAGAGATAGAGATAGAGATGTATGCATTGCTCTCAGGTCCTTGTAGTAAATTATTATAATAACTATAATATTTAAAACTCCCTTGCAACAATCCATCAAATAATTTATATAATAATATATTATATTATTAATTATATTCAATATTATATTTAAATAATATAATGTATAGTATTTATATTAAATATAATGTTATATTATATTAATATTACTATTTCCTAATATATATTAATTTATCATTATATTATATATTATTATTTTAAATATTTATATTAATATTAATATTATAACATGTTATATTTTAATCTATAGTGATATTTGTATATTTTAATATTTCTAATTAAAAAAATGAATATCTTTTCCATAAAATATTTTTTTATAGTATATAATATTATATTTATATTTAATATAACATTAATATTTATAATAGATATAATGTATATTATATTATTATTTCCTAGTATTTATTATTATATATATTATAACATCTTAAATTTAAATCTATACTAATTTATATATATTAATATTTCTAATTTTAAGAAATGGATATATGTTTCTTAAATTGAAATAACAGATATCCATTATATAACTTTAAATAACGGATATTTGTTTCATACTGGATATTCATTTTTTCCTTTAAAAAATGAATATTTTTTTTTTGTCTTATATCTATTGATAACGGATATCCATTTTGCTTTTTTATTGCTTTGGGGTTTGGCTTGGAGGCGACCAACCAGAAAAGTCAACATCCCCAATGTGTTTACAAGGGTTGCAAGGGTTTTTCGAACTTCACCCTTCGTGCTGACAATTTTTTTCATCCGATTTTGATGAAACGAAAAGGGTTTATGCAAAAAATTGTCAGTATTCTACCGAGATAAGATATGCTCTATTTTGAATTTAATATGTAATTATTATTGATTTACTGCATGCACTATGTGTAAAGTCTTGATTGATAGGTTGATTGAAAAACATCTATAACTTTTAAATGGTTATACATTTTTTGAATCTGAAAGATGTGTCACACACTATGCTTCACAAACTATAGTTTAAAGAAATTGAATTTCATAAATTTTTGACCAAGTTAGGGTGGTCAGACAAATGGTCTTTAATATTTTTAAAAATTCCTACTAGAAAATTCATAACTAATTATTTACTTGCAGAAAAATATTTCATATATGGGCATGTGTCCTCTACTTATTTTGAAAGATTCAAACAAAAAATATTTATCTTTTCTCCTCATTAGGGTGGCCAAACAAACACATGTTTTTTTTTCCAAATTTTAATGTACTACTGCATTGAAATCTTAAATTTTAACCAAATAAAATTTACTTTTTCCAAAAAAGGCCTAGTAGCTTACAAACTACATTCAATTTTCTACAAATTATGTTACTACATATTTTCAAAATTATGTTAATAACCTATTCAAATTATTATGTGAAGTTGCTTAAGTTTATTTTTCTAAAATTTCATCGCCACTTAAGGGCCTAGTTTGGACCCCCATGATCCTGCACTAACCCTAAATATGAATGACCCCCATTCTATAGTAAATGTGGTTTTAGGTTGGTCTTCTTCTTAGATCCGGACTTGATAGTATCTAGAAAACCCGTTAATGAAGGAATGTATTTCTCTTCCTATGACTGATTCAAGTATTTCTTCGGTAAAGGGAGTAGGAAAAGGATCATGGAGGCATGCTTTATTGAGTTCTCTAAAATTTATACATATCTAGATTTCTTCAGTCTTCTTATTTTGTATTACCATTTGGAATCTTCCACCAGTTAGATAATTCTTGCCACCAACTGTTATCAAAATTTCACTACTATAGCATTTTGCTGCCTACGTATTCATCACATTTTGAGATTGGAGTAAAAATGAATTCAAGTGTTATTTTGCAAATATTTGAAATAGAGAAATTCATAGATTTACAAAGTAATGTTGTTTTTATTCATATTGTAAAAGCTAAAGTCCCACACAAGCCGTGGGAGTAACCTAATTTGATTCTTTAAATCAAATGATGAATACATGAAAGAAAAGGAGCACACAACTGAAAATAGAGTAAAAATAAGGAAAGAAGGTGATTCGTCATTGCCTGGAATGATGAATCATTGTAGAAGTTGTGTGTTGAAATTTGTCCAGCTTTGGTGTCACAACCAGCTCCAACTTTAAGGTTAACCTGCAAAATTGTGAGAAATGGCGTTAGAGCAATGACAAATTAGTTCCTACCTTATCCCTACGCTACCAACAGAGATGTGATCTCATTCAATAATGCATTCACCAGATGATTGAAAGAAAAGCAGAACATCAAAAGAAGCCTTTGACTCTGTCACTTTTTACTAACTTGTTTGCGTCATGTGCAGAAACAGGAAATGCAATATTGCTATTTTTTTATCAGTTTTGTGATGAGTGGGGTTAAATGTGGCTCCCACAAGGGTTGAGCCCAGCTCATCAAATGTTTTGTGCTATATGAACATTATGAAAATCTATTGTGTTATGCAGATTTTTTTTGCAAATTTAGTACAAAGGTATGCAAAAGTAAACAACAGCAGTGCTGCATTTTAGGTTCATTTCCAGAATGCATCGTTTCAGTTTTCATGAGGACAGCATTATGCCAATTGCTGTATGATATCAAAAGTATATAAAAGGAGAACAGCAAAAAAAAAAAAAGGACAGTCACGGATGTGGTACAATCAAGATGCTGAAAGTCATACAATGACAGATAGAGCACGAAGGCCCATTAGAATCAAAACGCAGCAAAGAGTTAATATAGAAAATGTCAAAAAACAACAGGGTTTTCAGACCATGTCCAAATTAGGTGATCATGCACTGTGAATGTTCATTCTTCAATTCATTTCAGTTATATATCCTCTATTTTGCAGAGGTAGAGTTCGAATGCAGCATTAAAATGGATGTTCAAACTTTCAAACAACAGAAATCTCCATGTTCATGGCGGCTGGGGTTTCTCAATGGCACCAAACATTTTAAAGATCAAAATGGAGCAACAAATATACCAGAAAATGCATAATGTAGCCACATTTGGGTTTGACCAAACACAGAAATGAAAGATTTCTTTCAAATTTCTAAATACCCACGTACAGATTTACAAATAAAATGCAAATTTTGCCATAATTTCCAGATTATTCACATAATCTTTTTGGTTTAGAAACAGATTTCTTCCATTTTCTGGGTTATTCATGAGAAGATTTGAATTAAAATACAGAGTTCTTTCATTTTCTAGGCTACCCACTTTGGGTTTTGGCAAAATACAGAAATGAAGAGTTTCTTTCAAGTTCCTAAATACCCACATGCAGTTTTGCACAAATGTAGATCTTCCTTCATACAAAGAGTTACCCATGAGGTTTTTTCTTTACAAAAATATAGATACACATGCTGTCACGGGTCAAGCCAGTCAAAGACAGTTGCAGGAAAATGCAATTAACAAATGCAAATTACAAGCAATCATGTTGGGCTTCCATGGCGCGAGCAAAGGAAGAAGGAGTTTCAGAAAACAAGGAGAATCATTAAGAGTGTGAAACTCATTTTGTGTTGACTGAATAATTTTTAAATCTGAAAACGGAGTTTTTAAAATGCATAGATATTTCTTCACAAATCCAAGAGTCAATCATGTTCATGGCGCGGCCTATCATGTCTGCATTTTACTGGTAAAAAACTGCAATCATGGCCTCGTCTTTTAGTTTCTAGTCATAAAGGAAGCAATGAAACGTATGGAGGAGCAAAACTTACCATTCATAGCTTTGGAGGTAGAAAACTAGCCGCATCCAGCTCTTTGGAGCTCACAAATATAGGGCTCGAGCTCTCCCATGGCAGTAGAATAGAAATACGAAGTACAAAATGCAAAGAAAAATGAGAGATTATTACATGCAGGTCGCGGCCTTAGGAGACTTTTTGCCTTTCAAAAAACGAAATAGGAAAACTTCCAGGTTCATCAAGATCAAGCTTACCTTCGGTATTCCCATAAAAATCTTAGAAGAATGCAAGCTATGGCGCGAATTCTCAGCTCGGCAGAGGGTTTCCTCAAGGATGGGGGCGCCCAACAAGGGTAAGGGAGAAGCAAAGCAAAAGAAATGAATTCATTTCATTTCATTTTAGGGTTAACACCCTAAGAAATTCGACCAAGGAGGAAGAGGCTTTTTGCCTTGAGGTTTATTTTTTTTAAAAATTCACTTCCTTCCTCATGTGTGGCTTCTTAGCCATTTGTTTTTATTTTTTCAAAGAGCAAGTGACTTAGGTTTTTTTATTTTTCCTTGGACTTAGTCTTTACTTTGACATTTCATTTTTTTTGCATTATTACTATCTTTGTTTTAAAATGATTTCTTTATTTAATCATTTTGATAAAGGTTATTTTTAAATGCAAAGTAAAGATATTTATTTATTTTTGCATTTTAGATCATATTGTAAAATATTTATTAAAAGTGATAATTATAAATCACTTTTAAATAAATATTACTGTTAAATGCAAAAATAGAATTTCAAGTGAAATGTATTTCATTACTTGCATCAAAATGTAAATCTTTATTAAAATGATAAACTATAAATCATTTTAATTAAAGATATTAAAAATGTAAAAGTAAAATGTTTTGGATATTTATTAAAATTAGATCAAGAAGTCTTCCCACTTGCATTTTCAATCAAATTGTAAAGCTTTATTTTAAAAGTGATAAATTATAAATCACTTAAAAATTCAGAATGTTTGAATTTCAAGATGAGGTCACATTTAATGTCATTTAATGACATTCAAAGACTTGTTGATAAAGATTCAGATATTTTGAAATACAAGTTGATGTCATTTATTGACATTCAAAGACTTGCTGCAGAGATTCAGATATTTTGAAATACAAGTTGATGTCATTTATTGACATTCAAAGACTTAATGCCAAGTAGTCAAGTCCAGCATTAAAAGCAGGTTTTGCTCAAGGTATGCAAGTAGTGGAGATTTTTTTGGTCTACCTTGTTTGGAGGAGAGTTTGACATCACTTTGATTTTTGGGCCCAAAGTCCAATTCCGAATTTTGAGAGGGCTTTTCCTATAAAGTCTTGTTCTTCATTCATTGTAACCAGTTCTGATTATGCAGAGGAGGCTTATGTGACATTTTTGTGTCCTTAGCATTTTGGTGCAGACTTTGTAACTCTTTTTGGAAGATCAAATACAAGTGACAGTAGCTGAGTTTATGTTATCTGAAGTTGTTTTGGAGCCTTCTCTTCTTTCTGCAATTTTGTGTGTATTTACAGGTGATTTGATAAAGATAATTAGTGAATTGTCATTGTTCCATGTTATTTTGTCTCACCCAAACACCTAGTTGCAGAAAAGTATTTCTGTTTGTAGGTTGTAGTTCATGTCTTAAGGGGTGAAGCTCATAAGAGAGGCATTTGTTTTCCTCCTTATTCTGGTTCATTTTTCAGACTTTATTACAAAATACTTATGCAAGCCTATATAGAATAGAAGTGTTTTGTATTCACTCAGATAATTTAAGTAATACTTCTTAGTTACCTGTATTTGAGCTCTCATATCGTATTTGGTGTATCACCTGGTTCTCTAGTTTAGATTTTAAGATCTTAGGTTCATTTCAGTAACTTCTATCTTTTTCCCCATAAGTTCAGGTTAGTTTTGTGGAGTTATCAGTGATTATCCAATAGGAACCGACCTAGAATCCAGAGGTTTCATTTCTAGTTACGCATTTCCCACATGCAGAAATGAATCCCATGTTAGGCAAGTTTGTTAAACTTGTTTAGTTTAACAGGGTGCAAATTTTGGCCTTTAACACCAACATTTTATTGATTTTTATCTTAACTCTTTTGTTCATGTTGGGGTTGAGTTGGTAAGGCCATTTTCAATGAGGTTTGGTCCCTTCCTTCAATTGATTTTCCATTACCCCTGCTTCTTCTTTGATACCTTTCATTTATGGAAATGTACGTGGAAATAGTTCTTGATATTCTATCAATACTTTAGTGACTGATGCTACCAATGATTCGTCCCAATAGTCCCCAAGTTTAGCTAATTTAGGGTTTCCCTCCTGAACCATGTTTTATTTTCATTGTTGGAGATGTTTACTATGGTATTTTTCTTTATGTTGTTGGTTTAATTATATTTCCCTCTCTCCTTCCATTGTGATTTCTAGTTTTGGGTCCAATTCGTCCTCCTCTTTTTGTATAGCGCGACATTGATTGAGTATCAGTTTTGTATGTCTATCCATCCATTCAATTAGTTTCAATACTCCTTGGGTTTTACATGGTGGACTTGTTAGTTGTTAAGGCTAGGTGTTTTCAGGTCCTGGGGTGAAGATAATTTCCTTAATTTTTCTTAGTGTAGTACAAATGTGTTTATCTTTGTCCAAAAAGGAGAATGTGTGTATAAAATCATGTTGGACTTCTTTCCAGTCTCTAGTCTCTTTGTGTCTTTCTTGATTGATGTACCAATTTTGGACTATTGGTGTAAGTTTCCAATATAATATAATTGAATATAAAGGTGATGGTCATAATCGTTATCTTCTTCCCATATGTGGATGGAATGTTGAATGTGCTTTTGTGGAGTAGTTATTTTGTCATATTTGGGAATTAGTTTGTATTCTCCTTCTTCTTGGAGGTATCAAGCTTTGACTAAGATATTAAATTCTTGCCATGTCGGGATGGAATGTTTGTGTGTATAACACCAACATGTAGCATTACATACAAGAGTTTCTTGGAGAGTGGTGATTCGGGTGGTCTCAAGTTGGAACTTTCTTTCCATGTCTAATATATAGTCCTTTACATCACCCACTCTAGAAAACCTTGGTAACTTAATATGTGAAATTCCTCTTTGTATGTGTTTTATGTGTTTTAGATCATATTGTGAATCTATGAGTGAAGTGGATAAGTGGTTGTGTAGCATGAATACTTGTCAAAATCCATATATTTTATGTTATGATAATGTATTGTTGTAAGTCTTGGAAATGGATAAAACTGGGCTTGCTTTACTTTCTTCTTTGTAGTTCTTGTCTTCATTTTCTTCTAATGAAATGTGAACTATTCTTTTATCATCCGCCAAGGAGATTTCCTCTCTTTTGGAGTCTATTATGCCATTAGAATTCAAAAATCATTTCGGCCTATTAGCGAATGGAATGGCTCTTGAAAAATATACTTAAATTATGACTCAAGGCCCAAATTTAGCACCAATTGAAAACCACTAACAACTCCAAAAATATCACAATTGCATTTGTGAATTTACTCTAAATTTTGTTGAGGTACAACTCCCTCACATGATTCTCAATGAATTGAAAACATTAAAAAAAAATTCCATGTATTCTTTTAACCAGAAAGTAGAGAAGGTATACCTAATATCAGGAAAATTCCAAATATCAGGTGCGAGATTCAACAAATAAGGAGTATTAGCACAAAGACTAATTAATCATCAGAAACAGACATATGCTCAATACCATATGAGAAATGAAATCTATTACAAGAACTGCATTTCTCATACAAAGATAAGGCATGCATAAGATATTCTCAAACGCAAAGATTTAAGAACTCAAATTCACTCCACCAAAACGCACACAAACAAGATAGTAATTTCATTCATCAACAGTATCTAGCAAAACTTTTCAAGATTGTCTAGAGAGAGAATATGAAAATAGATACATTCTTAAATAGGTGGATGAGTAACCGCATCTTCATGTCCATAGCCCATTAAACAAAAGACACTTAAAATAAATAAAGAGAAGCTACGTCGTCACGACGACGTCGCTTCATTTTCAGCTTCCGAGGTCACCAAAGGTTTATTTCGCCACGCTTGGAAAGCCTTAAGCATGTGCATCAGGTCCTTATGTTGGGGAATGATTACATTCATCATCCTTACCTTCCATGTCAAATGAATATCTTTAGCCTTTTCCATGCGATGCTCGCAAACCTTCATAAGATCCATTGCTTAAAACGATACCAAGTGTAATTCACTTAATTTTTGTAAGTGATCGCATTAAGTGAGGGTGAGTCAAGAGTCTCTTTAACATTTTTCTTGAAACGAACTGCCAAACTTCTAGCATCTATATCATTCCTTATTTCATCTTTATATTGGAGTAGACCAAGAGCCACTAAGGTGCTCAATGCTTCATCCGAAACGGCAGTGCATTCATTGATGATTTCTTTAAGCTTCTACAAACTTTGTTTAGCAACCTCTAATTTCCACTCTACTCCTTTAGTCCATAATAGGTAGCAAGTATCTAAAGCATTAGGTATGACTTGATCTATAGCTAACCTTTCCATATCTAAGCTCATCAATAACTTCAATTCAGGTTGATAATTAACCCACAATTTCTCCTCTTTTTCAGTTGCAATGACCTCATCCCCTAAGGTAGCTTTCAAAGAATTTGCCTCTTGGAAGTATTTAAAAGATTCAATAATGACAAGGCTTCCCCTCTTGATTAGGGATTCATTCCAATCATCTACAGCCCAACTTAAGCTTTGACAGCGTTTAATTTTTGTTAAGGCTTCTTTTCCAACTACAGTAAGGGATTCGACAGAAGAATCTACCTAGGAAAGAGGTTGTGGGATGAACTCAAGAATAGACCTTAGGCAATTGGCCAAGTCCCGAACCTAGGCTTTTAATTCGTTTTTGCTTTCTTTATCATTTTTTGTTCTCTCAACCATCCTGGCTGTTGACACTTGAAAAATATGGACATCCCCATCCTTGGTAGGAGGACTGAGGTCTCCTCTACTCAGTTCAAAGTCACTTGCTACTGCCTGAGAAACATCTCGCTGCACTGAAGGGTGTGCAATTTCCAATTGGAGAGTCCCTGATTTTGTGTCATCTATAAGCCTAGCAGTGGTCTTTATCCTTTTAGTTATAGAAGTTGAAGTCCTCTACAACAACTGACCTACCATATCTTGTTTAGACAAGCTGGGTTGTATAGCTTTCCTTTTTCATGACAATGAATCTTCCAACCAGGTTAGGGTTACTGCGACTTTAGTTGCCTTAAAATTTGGGGACTCAAATAACATCTGAGTGACTGGAGGAGTATCCCCTGCAGATGCAGTTATTTCTGGCCTATGAGAGGTGCCTACCTCTCTGACAGGTGATTCATCTTGAGAGGGGGATGAATCGACATTCAGATTTTATAATCCTTCCTCTTCCTTCTCTCCTTCATTGTCCTTCCCTAGAGTAGGCAGATTGAAAATGTCATCCCCACAGGTTTGTGAATATACATTCTTTTATGGTGGGTCTTCATCACCATTTCCTTGGGTACTTGATGATAAGAATTGAGGAACATCACCAGTAGATTGTCTGCTGACAGAGGCTTGAGAGGTACCTTTAGCAGGTTGTGAATCTTTGGATCTAGTATGAGGGCGAGATTGCTCGATTTTCTTCTTAGTTACCCATTCATGGGTTCTATTCAAAACATCAACAGTTTTTGCTTCAATGGTTTATTTCTCTTTAAAATTCCAATCCATGGCAGGAATGGGTCGGTTCTCTATTAATTCACTACATATTAGGTCCACCATGTCAGACCCATATTCAACAATGCCTTGTGAATCCCATTTCAAATCATAAATGATGATTTGTTCTACTATTAATCTCATCCAGCTTCTTCTCCTAACCTCATATTCATCAAAATAATTGGCCCAATAATCCTCAAGGTTGGATTGGTGATAAAAGGTAGGGATCAATTTCAAATTGTTCTTAATATAATTTTTTAGATCAAAAGAAACCTGCTCCTTATATGAGGGAGTGTTATACCTAAACAATTCTTTCTCAATATTCAAGGCATCAGGCATTGATTGATAGTTATATGCACCAAAACCAAATGGAAAACTAACTATCAATCTTTTCCCACCTTGGCACAATGTATTAACATCGACCAATTTCCTACTTACCTCAATAATCACCCACCTATCTTCAGGATACTTAGGCAGCTTTAAAGGAAAACCAACATATCCACCTACTTTTATGTATGAAAATCTCTGGAATTAAATAAAATGGCTACTATAAAAATCCACAAACTGCATTTCCTCAACGGATAACCTCATTGCAGGATGCCCCTGCAATTCCCTGACCATCCTCACGGTAAAAGTGCCAGCCACTCTACTGAAATGCAAGAAGCTCTTGTGAAGTTGGAGTTTGTCAAAATAATCATAAATTGGCACCTTTCCTCAAGGCAAATCACTTGGCCTTGATCCAAGCCAGGGTCGAGTGCTATCAACGATATATATCAAATATGATGACATGAAGAAAAATTTGTTCAGAGTAAAGAATGACATCAACTCGTGCAGATGATCTCTAATGATCTTTACCCAGTCCAGGAATTGCTCCCCGCTCAGTATGATTAGGATGAAGAAATACATCCATTCTTCGAATCCGTGAACATTTTCACTTCCCCTTACCCTGTGCAACAGTGCCACAATATTGACCACCTCATCTACAAACTGGTTCTTGTGTAGGTTGTGAGGTAATTGAGACTTGCCCTTCTTCAATTTTTCTAGCCAGTTCTTTGCTATTATATTTATGTAAATCCTTTTATTGGCAATGAACTCGACTTGAGAGCTTGTCATGTCCATTGGCGAGTATTCATCCCTTTATGAATTTCTCAAACAAAGACACAAAGGTAGACCTCTAAATTTTCAAAACAAGCCTATTATCCTTTGTTCTAACTTCTCGTGTCTGTGAATTATAGTGTCTGATACATTCTAGCACTAGTTTGGTACATTGCACAGATATTGGAAATACAATAGCTTCAATTAACCCGCTACCCACTACTCTTCTAATGATAGGTGGAGGGTTAGGTTTGTTAAATTTATTCTGCAATTCATCTAGATTAACGGGCCCTAGTTGAGTATCACCAATTTCAGGTCCTTCATACATTAACCAAGACACATACTCATAGCCTGCGTATTTAACCCTTGCCATGTGCACCAATAGTTTTGACAATATATGCTTTCTACAATGCAAGCATAAATAATTCATAAAATAGGTTGTAATGAATGGATTTTGAAAATACCTTTAATGGCGAACCCTGCAATTTGAACTTTGCATCTCCTCCAGCTCGTCCTTAGAAATTGTCACAATGAGAATGTTTTCCAACCTTTTATTTCATTAAACTTGGCTTCACGAAAAAACATGAAAGTAGATGGACATTTAAAGCCTTAATTTATATTATGACACGTGGTTGTTGTTGCATTCACTATTCCCCACATAACTGTTTTTCAAAAATTTGAAAACAAATGTCTATGGGTAGTGAAAATAGAGGTTTGAAAAACCTTATAAATATGTGCCCAGGTTCGAACATCACAATAAAATACCACCCAAGCCAATAATCATTGCACAAGTAGGAAGGTTTGACAAGGCATACAAAAAACCACTCGGGTTGAACATAGGAAGATGATAAAAGGGGTCGAGCGGTAAAGTGGGAGGTTCGATGAACTTAACAAAACACTGCTCGGGTTCAAACAGTGATACAAAACACCACCTGCATTGTAATGAGATGTTTATAAGTTAGCGGGCGGCTTATTTAGGTGGGGCATAAAATAATGATAATAGTGGCTCTGACTAGGGACAAAGACTGATAAGGATGAAGCAATGAACCCATACCAAAATGGGGGGAGGGGTAATCCCACAATACTGGTTTACAATTTTTGGGCAAACTGGACACTGAACTAATTTTTTTTAACTAAATCTTCACTTTCGGGCTCCTATAACGGCTAAACCGTGAGGAATTTGAAGATGATGAAAACTTGTGATTTCTGATGTTTTGTTTATAGATTCTAAATATATATTTTTCTTTTTTTTGGAATCAAATTGCACTATTTTTCCATATCCTTCAAAAACTAGTTTTTTTCCAAAAAACAACATTTTTAAGGAGTGATGCTCACCGTATACAACATAACCTTTTTTGTATGAAGGATAAAATTCTAATTTTTTCAGATTTAGATTTTTAACTATGATATCTAGCACTTTCATTTGGTTTTATAGTGTTTTATTGAATATTTTTTCCTTAATCAAGTTTTGAAGTCAAACCAATTACAATTCAAACATAGGCGGATCGTATACAACATAACTTTTTATGTATGTATCGAAATTCAATTTTATTTTTTTTAATGGATCAAGGACATCAATGCCCAGCCTGAACATATTTTTTAAAATTTTATTTTGAGAATCTGCTATTTTTCCACATGTGCAGAATAGAGAACTTGATTTTCAATGGAAAACCTATGTTTAATAAATCTAAAAAACCACATACATAAAAAACCAAAACATATTAAAATTGTATTTGTTGGATAGCTCGTTCCAAGGAATACCATATTCCAGTTGGGTCTGTGAAGTCTCCTCCATTTTCATCCTCAACCCGAGCTTTGAAGGGCGAAAATTTGGAGTCTTTTTGTGTCAGAGGGTGGGAAGGTGGGAAGGTGGGCTCGAACCCCCTTTCCACAATGGGAAATGTGGGTTCCCACATGCAAAGGCGTTCACTCAAACCCTAGTTCGAGCGAACCCCTTTTGGGTTCGTTCGAATATTGAGTTCGCTTGAACCCCTCAAAACGATTTTTTTTTGCATGGGTGAGGTTTTTGGAAGTTGTCCTTCCTCACTCAAATTGTAAACCACTTTTTTGGGTTCACCCGAAGACTAGTGTCTTATCAATTGGGCAACGGAGTCATTCAAAATAAAATGCACTCTCCAGCAACAAGGAAACAAACCAAAAGAACACCAAAACCCTAAGCTAAATATGTACAAAAGGAGGCCGTAAAGCCATCACAGCTGATAGAGCTTTAGATTTTTCCTATTATAAGGAATGGGAAAGGGAGTCCCATTAGGATATGCAAGCTGAAAATTATTAGGCCCAAACTCCTAAATGATTTTAAACGAGCCAATCCAGAGTGAATCAAACTTCTTATGAGCACCTTTGGGTTCCCTGTGCTTGTCCCACAACAAAACTGAGTCTCCAATCCTGAACTTTTGCGGTCTGGATTTCCTATTCAAAATATTCTTAACCTTTTCCTGGTGTATGGTTATCTTATCCACCATCTCTTCTCGTTGTTCTTGTATTTTGGTTAATTACAGAATCCTCTTTTCCAAGGCGTCATTGAATTCAACTTCCTCTATAGCATTCTGCAATTTACAAACTGGCAACTCTAAAGAAAGAGGAAGTGCACTTTCCATCCCATACACCAACTCAAAGGGGGTCATGCCAATAGCCCTTTTTTGAGTTATTTGGTCTACCCATAGGGCTTCATACAACTTTTTGTGCCAGTCTTTCAGATTGTCATTGACTAACTTCTTGATAATATTTACCAATTTTTTGTTACTAGACTCTGCCTGACCATTCCTGGGGATAATAGTCAGTTGAATGAGAGATAGAGATTCCATAATCATAGCAGAAAAGTGAAAACTCGCTAGATGAAAAACTAGTAGCATTATCAGCAACTAGCTTATGCAGTTTTCCATACCTAGCCAAAATATCTTCTCTGATAAAATCAAATACTACTTCAGAAGTAGTTCTCTTGACTAGAATCACTTCCACTCATTTGGTGAAGTAATCAATAGATGTGATAATATGAGTATGACCTCCGCTAGACTATGAACTAATTGGACCAATAAAATCAAGACCCCATTGTTGAAACGACTCATCGATAATCACAGGCTTAAGTGGTAAAGCCGCTAGTTGAGGCCTTCCCACAAACAACTTACATTTCTTGCATTTACCCACCTAGGGATAGGCATCCTTGAACATCCTAGGCTAGTAATATCCATGCCTTATAATATTGAAGGCAGACACGATGGAAGAGAAGTGGCCTCCACATGCCTCATTGTGAAAAATATTACGTAACTGTTCTTGTTGAGCTTTATCCACACATTTCAAGAAAGTTTCTTCTATGCCACATTTGTACAAGGTATCACTCCAAATAACATACCTAGCCGCCTTCAATTTTAGATTCCTTTTATGCTTACTTGAGAGGTGCTATGGACATTGTTTGTAAGTAAGGAAGTGAGCAATATCAGAGAACCATTCATCTTGTAGACGAACAATCAAAACCAATGAAAAATCTTCACCTTCTTCTTCTTCCTTCAAGTTCTTTGTTATCAACTTGCAAAGACCCCTTCCTCTAACCAATTTTATAGGCTTTAAGTTCAAATCATACTCATGCACCTTGGCTATCCAGCTACCCCTTCTATTGCACTCAAGGTCTTGTTGGGTTAATATGCTCTTAACAACAAGGTTTGGCACATAGACTATAGAGTGTGAATGCAGGATATAGAAGCAAAACTGCTTGACTACCCTGACCACTGTAAATGCATTTTTTTCAATGGGAGAGTAATTAAGCTCATGTTTCTTTAATGGCTTGCTTATGAAGGCAATGGGTGCTTGAACTTTATCTTCATTTTCTTTTAGTAGTACAACAAGCGTGGTATGTTTGGAAGCGTAACAATAGATAATGAAATCCTTCTTGAAGTCTGGACTGACCAAGATAGGAGCTCGGGCAATTGCTCCTTTTATGTTTTTGAAATCTTGCTTCCCATCTTCATTCCATTTAAAACCTAGTTTTTCTTTCATCATATCCACAATGTGTTTAGTGATTTTAGATAAGTCTAGAATAAATTTCCTCGAGAAATTCACCTGACCAAAAAAGGATTTCACACCAGTCCGACTAGAAGGGAGGTTTAACTGCAATATAGCTTTAACCCTATCTAGATCTATTTTGATGCCTTCTTTAGACACAATGTGACCTAAGAGTTTGCCTTACGTAACAATGAAAATAGACTTTTTGGGGTTAAGAGAGATACCATGTTCCTTGCATCTTTCGAGGACTTGTTCCAAATCTTATAGGTGATCTGTTCTTTTCTTAGAGAAAATTGTCAAATCATCAAGATAAATGACTATGATTTTGTTCCAGAGGTCACCGAAAGATAGGTCCATAGCATGTTGAAATATAGCTCCTGCATTAATGAGTCCAAATGGCATTCGATTATAAGGAAAATTTCCCCAAGGCGTGGTAAATGTCATTTTGTATTGGTCCTCCCCCGATACACTAATCTAATTGTAACTCACAAATCCATCTAGCATAGACATCATCTCTAAGCCAACAACTTCTTGTAAAATTTGATCCATGTTAGGTAGAGGGTAGTTATCCTTTAGTGATGCTTGATTAAGATTTATAAAATCAACATATGTCTGAATCTCTACATTTTTCTTACGAACTGGCACAATATTTGCTACCCAAGTTGAGTGATGGATGGGATATATAATCCGTTCCTTTAGCATTTTTTCAATCTCTTTAAAAATTGCATCAGTTACCATAGGGTTATAATTCCTCTATTTTTGTCTAAAAGCGGCCTTCCCTTCCTTGAGTGGTATGTGATGCTAGAATTTTCCATTCATGAAATTCTTCAAATCATTGTAGCACCTAGCGAAGACTTCCTCGTATTTAATTAGAAAGGCTGTAAATTTTTATTTCTCTTCTGGGGAGCAGCATTTCCCTATATCGACCATTCTAGGGGAATCAAGGTATCCAATATTCACTGCCTCAAACCCATCAGAATTCCCAAAAAAATTGCTCATCTTTTTCTTGAAAGAACAGTCATGGCGATCAAACAAATCCTCAAGAGAAACCAACCCCTTAGGTTTTTTATTCCCCTTTAATTGAACAACCTCATCATGGGGGTCAGTCACACTATCTAGGCAGAAGTCTTTACATTAATTGTCACTCCCTTCAAAGAATATTTGAGCAAAGGCCCCAACATTTTCTATGAACATCTAAATTTGTTTGTCATCTTCAAAGACCTGCCAATGATTGAAATTGTTAGGAATACTAGGTCGATAGATTAATTCAATCTTATAGGATTTGTTTTTGAATTCTGGGTGCGAGAGGAGTAGAGAAGCAGAAACTTCCAATGAATCATCCCTTGTGTTAAGTTCTCTAGGTATGGCTTCTATTGAGAAGGCATCAAAGCTCTTAATGGTGTCTCAAACTCGATTTCGGTAATTTTTTAACCTTTCATTCTTAACAATGAAAACATTTCTCACCTGCTTAACAATTAGTTCAACATCTCCCAAAACTTTAAGCATCTTTATTCCCATACCCTTAGCTTCAATTAGCCCTAACAAAAAGGCTTCATATTCAACAGTATTATTGTTATTGTCAAACTCTAACTTGTATGCAAAAGAGAATCTCTCACCAGAAGGGGAAGTGAGAACAACGCCTACTCCTGAACTAGCATGAGAACAACTTCCACCAAACTCCATTGTCCAAAGCTCTGATTCTGAATCTGAAACACATGTATCGTCTCCCTTTTCCTCTCTGGAGAAGAGCATATAGTTTCCAAACTCATTCTCCTCATACAGTATTTGTGCTCTTGGATCTTCAAACTTGAGTACTGTTATCTCGGCCTTTGACTCAAGCTCGAGACACACCTTCTCTTTACCGACAAGTATAGTGGCATACAACCAATCCAACTGCATTTCTCCTCCCAAGTCTCTACAAAAACTCTTTCTCAAAAGCATACCATAGCTAGCAGGTATATCTGCGACCAATATGGTGAGCTTGAGCCACTTGTTTGGGTAGGCAGTAAGTGCAACTTCAGCGTCTTTAATCTGCCCAAGGAAGGGAACCTGTTTAGAATCCATCAAATAGAATTTTCCAAATGTCTTGGTCATTTCTAATCCTAGAGCTTTAGCGATTTGTGCATGCATAATATTATTGAAAGCACCTAAGTCGATAATGCAATTATTAACCCGAAATCCATTAACGAAATATTATACGTAGACTAGGTATGGTTTCACATTAGAGGCTAATGAAGAGGATGCTTTACTGCAAGATTCAACATTAGCAATTGCGTCTTGAGATTTAACTATTGCGTCATCTAGACCTGCATGCAATTCTGACTGTCCTGACCTAACATATTCAATCAACCTATCAAATTCCTCAGGATTCATTTTTAAATATTATGCTTGAGAAACCTAAATTTTAGTAGATTTATAGAATTCTACAATATCAAAAGCCCCAATTTGACCCTCAGGGGATGATACAATAGGGTTTTTTGAGGAACTATTGACCACACTTTGTGAAGAATTTTCACCTTTTGAGATAGCACTAGCCTTTGTGAGTAAAACTTTAGGAGAATTAGGAGTGCCTTTTTGGTTGGAATGTTGTTGGCTTTGAGTGATAGCAGCACAAGTAGCATCATCCAAGATGATGTACACATCTCCCCCTCTATCATTGTCGGGCTCATATTCTAAGTATCCATTTGTAAATTCACCATATTGATTAGATAATGTGCCTTCCTCTGTGACCTCTTCAATTACTTCTTTAATAGTAGTCAACTACATAAACCTATTCATCTCAGGGTAGTCTGCACCATCATGGTCAGATGTGAGGTGAAAGACACACATGTTTTTTTTGTTTTCTGAAGGAGGAGCTTCAATCACCAACCTTTATTGAGTTGGGGGCAAGGGAAGCGCTTTATTCCCTGGTTGAAAATTGGCCTTCCTAGGGATATCTTGATAAAGCTCGTTTCTCTTTGGCATCTGCCTTTTGAGGGAAATTATGTCATTAGCTAACCTCTAAATCATAGGGTCAGAAGAAGTAGTAGGAAGTGCCTTGCTCGTATGCAATTATTTCTTCCATTTACCAACTGAAATGAAATCATCCTCCAACTCCACAGACAATGCTTGTGTGGCTTTGAGAGTATTTAGTGGTTGCCTCTTTAAGAGAAGACCGTTGTCAGGGTGTTGTGCATTAATGAAGAAACATTCCAACTATTCAATTTCCCTTCTATCCTTTTTGGTATGTGTACCCTATCTAATGAGTCATGTAGCTTTAGTTTTCTTCATTCCAACTTTCTTTTGTTTGTTCTTCTGTGGTGGTTGTTCTTATCTAGAGTAGTCTTCATTTGATGTGTTAGAGGACTAGTTATTTACTATTTGGCAGCTCTTGACTCCTTGTGGTGCTCTTCTAATCACTTTGGCTCCTTTTTTGTCCTATAATTCATCAATTCTTGATTATGGGGTATTTTGATAATACTGTTGAGCCTTATCACACTTGAATATGTCATGTGAATCATCTCTATAGAAAGTAAATTTTCTTCTCTTTTTTGACCACCATTTTGTGGCATAATGACCTATTTTTCCACAACTATAACATGTTGCATCACTCCTTTGGAATTTGTTTCTACCACATCCTCTTCCTCCTCTATAATTAGATTGTCTATTATCGCCTATGTAATCTTGTGGTGGGTCATTTTGTAGCGTGTAAGAATTTTTGTTATCCCTCCATGGTGGCTATCTATATCCTGCATTATATAGAGTTCATTTTGCTAATCCTTTAACATATGTCATGTTTCTATCTATATCTATATCATAGTTGTGGTGTAGAGGGAATTGAGGATCAAGATGATTTTGTGTGTTCTAGACCTAGAATTGGTTGGCAAAACAATCCTTTGTGAAGTGACTATCCCACTCTTAGCATGCCCAACAATATATTGAGTTAATTTTTGCTGAAACTGTCTTTAATTAAACATGCAACACAGTGGAGGTTCTCTCTCCTTGAGCCTTCAGACAGTCATTATGAAGATGGCCCTCTCATGAACAATATGTACACCTGATTTCTTTGGTCTTCTTTGGTTCTCATCTTGCTAGGATTGAGTTTTGTATCATTAGCTATTCTATTGCAAATTGTAATTTCTCAATATTTTCCTTCATATCATCCTTTTGAGGCTTGTACCAAGTTTGGGCTTCAATGTTATAGGCCATAGTGATTAGATTTTTGTAAGTGTTGAATATCCTACCATCTAAACCATTCTATCTTGTACCTTTATGTCAATGGTTCCTCTATTTTCTTTTTGAAGTCTGGAGATAAACCATTCTATCTTCTACATGTCTTTCAATGGTTCCTCTAGTTTGCAGAAAACTTCTTTGAATCTATTATCATATTCATTTACAGATTCATCATCCCTTTGTATGAGATCTCTCATTTTACTTACACTCTTTGTTGGGATATCTAGAGTATCAAAGTTAGCGAGGAATATGCATTTCACTTCATCCCAATTTTTCTCATTTTTAGGGTAGGTCTTCTTATACCAATATAAAACATCTTTCCAAAGTGATGATACAAATTCAAGTAGCTTTGGTTTATCTTCATTAATATCATGTCTCTCCCATAAAGATTCTAATAAGATTATGTGCTTTGTTGCTTATGTTGTATCTTTTCCAAAAATTGGGATTTTGATTGAAGAATCCATTTTATATTTTCTTTCTTTATTCCTAAATTTTTTAGATGTGTAGACTAGGTCTTTATTCTTTTTCCTTCTTTATTTTTCTACCCATGTAGGGTTTTTGTTCTCTACCCTTGTCTCTTGCTAGTTTTATATCGAATTATTCTTTTCCTAAGATTTCTTCCCACTCTACTTATTTTCCTTCTTCTTTTCTTATTTTCTTATCTTGTGGTGTCTCTTCTCTTAGGATTATCTAACTCTTGTATGGTTGAGGGGATGGATCTTGGTCAGGGCGTTGTGACTCTTCAAAATTATTTTTGTTTTCTTATTTATTAGTGTCATTTTAGTTGATTGTAAACATAACTCTTCACCCAAGTTCAATTTATTCTCTTTGCTTTTTCTTCTTTCTTCTTCTTGTAATTTATGTATACTTTTATTAAATAATTCTTCAAAGAAATTTTCTTGAATAGATAGGGTCTTCTTTGAATTTTTCAAAAATTTCTCAAATTTATCATTCAAGTTGATAGTAAGGTCAAATCGGTATGGTCTAATTGTTGGACTTCCAAAAGATTATGGTAATAATAATAATAAAATCTTATGGTATGGTCCTAATAAAAATCTTATGGATTCTCTATAGTCATCCATAGTCTTTTTTAAAAGAGTTATCAATTGTCCTACTTTTTCCCAACATTTTTTTTTATCTTTCCAGAGTTTCTCAATTCTCTTCTTTATCCACTTTTCCTTTTTCCTTGGTAGCACCCCCTTTGGCACACTCAACAACACCCTCCTTGGCACACTGACTCCTCATCGTTTCCACTATTTTCATTCTTTTGTGGTGTCTTTCATCTCTTTCAATCATCTGTTGCTATCTTTTATCTTCTCCATTTGGGCTAGCCATGTTTACTTTTCTTAAAAACTCAAATTTTTCTCTACTCTTTCTTGTGTTTTTTTTTTCTCCTTTTTCCATGGGTGTAATTGATTTGGAGTTTCATTAATCCTTTTATTGTTTAGCATGGTAGTTATTTGGTATCCTTTCTCTTAGGAGTCACATCTTTTTCAGAGATCCCTTCCAAAATATTCCCCCTTTACATTCCCCATCCCTTGGTGCATAACCCCCTCTCACAAGGTAAGCACCAAGAGAATATTCCTTTGTATTTTCATATTTTTATTGAGTATTTATTTGTTCTGGTGTCTGGTTTTAAATTTTTAAAATTTTGGGTGTTTTGTTCTTTATATCACCTAACCAAGGTCTCGACAACATAACCATTGTTAGCAAGAAATATGGTGAAACATAGACCAAAGTTCTAAGCCCCAAGTATTTTCTAAGTGTTGTAGTTTATACCCTAAACTCAATAATATAAAGATGAACACCAATGCAGTCAGACATATACTTATCTAATTATACCTCCATAGAATAACATATAAAATCATATAGATAGAACTTCGGTATCCATTCTATTAATCAAATTAAAATTGGTACAATGTAATATCTTCGCCTATACTCTTGTTTGACTCTTATACAATCTCTATACATTTATCCTTCCATACATTAGTCTTGGTACATATATTTATCTCTATCCATTACATATATTCTCTTCTATCTTCTTCTTCTATTACATATTAACATTCATATCTTCTTTTATACATATATCCATGAGATGTGATGTGACCCATCCATGATACCCCTAGTCTAGATGTTATATTTACAATATTGTGCTCTGGAAGTCCTTTGCACCAAAAGGTTGTATGATTTCCTGATTGATGTCTTCACTATCCTATTTTCTAGCTAACAATGTTAATGATACTTCCATGAGTGATAAGGTAACTTCTCCCAACACTGAAATAGATTCCTCAAGCATCATCCCTACAAAGAGATTTTTTCCACCAACCCCTTCAATGACACTATTATCCCTACCACCAACCTTAACCTTTTGTCATGCCCAAAAATTTGACCACTTATACACAACACGGACCTTAAAAAAAAATTACAACTCAAAGCACAATATTTTTGCAGAATCACCTTTTGTGTAGTCAACAACATCCTATTTATGTTGCCTTCAATTACATTTCACACTTAGTATGAGGTAGGAAAGACACTATTTTAATCTAGAATAATTCTTTGTATTCCTAACTACGAGGATATCCTATTTAATCCCTACTACTACACAAGGCATATCAAAATGAGTAAATTTCATTTTTTCTTCTTTATTCATATGAACCTAATTCAATTATCTAACTTGTCCCTTAAGGGGGATATTTACTTCCTAAATTAGAAACACTTGATAAATATTGTACTAATACTTTTTATCCAACAACTATTGTAGTGTTATAATCAATGAATAAATTTAAATAATTTAAATAAGTAAAATATAACTATTATCTATTTAACTTATTTGATAGTTAAATTTATAGAAGAAAACATTGTATAATTACTAGATGTTTATTTTCTTATTAGGATCAATATAATCACATGAATTTCTATTCAAATTTAATTCTAATATTCTAAACAAAAGAGAATCAGGTAAAATAAGTGCATTCAAGATTACACTTCACGTAATAAAAATTTAAATCCAACTTAATCTCTTTCATTGAGTCTAATAGTAACTAAAAAAAATTATTAACTATTTTGCTCAATCTAATTAAAAAAACTTGAACAAACTAGAGTATATAAATCAATATTTTCAAACTTGATAATGTTATATTTTTAATTTTTAATAACAATTGGGGAATAATATATTTAGATGCATTTACTAAATTAATTAAAATATTAGTGTTTCTATTTACATAGATTCATAATCTCGAATCAATTAATAACATCATAATTGGTAGATTAAATTCCTCTATTTTTATCTCTTGTATACTTATTGACTACACAATATTTGTTAAGTTCTAAGGTTCTACTAACTCTAAGGTTTAGTTTTTCAGTAACTTATTTTCTACACATTCACTCTAAATCCTTTCATTGATACTAAATCATTCTTCAATTTTTATAATTTCCTACAATTTTTAGTTTGCATTGAGTTCTTGAAAAGAGATTGAAACTTAAGATAAATAGGAATCTACCTCTATGAGTTTAATCCATTTAACTATAAAGCTATATTTTAAATTTTGAGTTGAATATTTAGTCTTAAAACTTATAAAAGAATTCAAGAGTTTATTTGAATTTCATGAGTTATTTTTTAAAGAAATGATCTTTTAATTTTAAACCAACTATAAAGCTATATTTTAAATTTTGAGTTGAATATTTAGTCTTAAAACTTATAAAAGAATTCAAGAGTTTATTTGAATTTCATGAGTTATTTTTTAAAGAAATGATCTTTTAATTTTAAACCAACTATAAAGTAGAAACAATATTTGAGCACTAATTAATTAAGCAATTAAATTACTAGCTAAAATCTAAATTTTTAACTAACACTATTTAGTTTGATCTCCTCATTGGATTTCTATCTTTTTTTCAATCTATTTGCATTTGAAGTTATCACTGTATTGTCATTTTGTTTCATCAATTGTCATTTGTAAATTTGTTTTCAAATTTGTATTCCAGTTTAAATCTTTTGTAGGATTGTATAATGGCAATTTACACATGAATTTTTTTAACCATTATAGATAGATTTCTTTTATCTTTTACATATATATACACACATATATATAATAATTAATTTTCTATTACAAACCCCTTGACAAGAAAAAAACTGTTGGATCAAAATATATTTCGATTTGTAAGTTTTACTCTTCATATACCAAACCACATAATGTTTTTTTATTACAGGTTCTACTTTTTCATTTGTTTGTTTTGCAACTATATACATAATTCTATTTTTTAAAAGAACAATCAACACAAAAAAATGTTGTTGTCGTTCTTTTGACATATATATATACTATAAAAAAATAATATTGATTTATTTTTTTGAAACCTTTGCGATAACTTTTATGCTTTGAAATCAGGAACATATATACTTCACACTTGTCTCTATCTAACTTCCAATCCACAAGGCCATATCTTCAAATGTGAAGGAATTCCATCAATGCCAAAGGGGGAGATTGTCATTCATATCTTCTTTTATACATGTATCCATGAGATGAGATGTGACCCATCCATGATACTCCTAGTCTAGATGCTATATTTACAATATTGTGCTCCTGAAGTCCTTTACACCAAAATGTGGTATGATTTCTCGATTGATGTCTTCAGTATCTTATTTTTTGGCTAACAATGTTAATGATACTTCCATGGGTGATAAGGCAACTTCTCCAAACACTAAGATATATTCCTCAAGCATAATCCCTACAAAAATCTTGTTGCCACCAACCCCTTCATTGACACTATTATCCCTACCACCAACCTTAACCTTCCATCTCCCAAATGCCTTGCTTAGGACCAACATAATCACACATCAATCAACTATTCCAAAATCATGAAGCTATCATGCCATTCATGGGACTCCAAGATAGCATTCCCTATGGGATAATAATAAAATAAGCTTTAATTTTGATTTGGTTGCATCAACATATGTTGGGAAATCTATCCCAAGATCTAAAATCCAAACCATCAATAAATTTAAATAAAAAAAATATGTGGGTTTCAAAATATAGTGATCCAAATATAAATAAATCCAAATGCTAAAGTCATTGAAATGCAAAAATCTAAAAATCTACACACTAAAATCCAAGTATCAAAAGTGCAAGAATGAAAAATCCACCTGTACCCCGAAATCCTAATACTTAATTCAAATATCCTAGTAGTCCCCAATCTAAAAAATCAAATATCTGACCAAAAATCCAACAAGCTCAAATGCATAATTCATCTAGACCCCTACATCCAAAAATGTGCAATATAAAAGCTCAAGCATCTTCAAAAATCCTAAATCCTACATACCACCAACCTAGCATTCAAAGTTACAAGTTCACAATCCCATGATCAAACACCCCAAAGTTCAATATCCACTAACCAACCCAAAACAACTACCATCTATGAACCTAATATGGTGTGTAAAACTATTGGTCTTGAGTGCCCTTTGTCCCATGACTTTTACACATGCCTTTGCAATCCTATATTTCCATCTCATCCTCTCATACACCAAATCCCTCATCTAATGTATTGCCATCATAATCACATCCCTTCATCCATACATCCTTTATCTAACATGCATTCAACTCCATTTTCTTTCACAACACCCTATGAGACACCAACTTAGAAATCAACGAAGCTCGTAGCATCTTAGAAGAGCAACACTAGTAGCATGATCCACATACATCAACTGATCAAAATGGGATTCCATTAACTTACCAGAAAAGTAGATATTTGAATCCAAAATCTAAAAATTCCAACCTTGAAAAAATCTTTAAAAAAATCAAAGTAGTAAAGAGAAATAATCCCAATGATGAAAATCATTCTTATGGTGTCCTGGACAAGTACCATGATGAAAACCCACTTTTGGGTGTCATCTATAATCATATTTTTGTGTGAACCTTACACTTGGGGGCAAGCCTCTTCCACCCACTCAACCTATCCACCCTTTGCATCCAATAGTCGATCATCCATATCCCACCATCATATTTTTTATATCTATCATATCCACATATTTATCTCATCATATCCATAGATAGCCAATCCTTTGTGCTTTTGACCTTAATAAGGATAGAGGCACAATGTTCAAGTACATTGTGGACATTTCTTAATATACCTAAAATTTTGTAATATATACTACAATATATCTTCTCATGAGCATTATGCAGCGTCATGAGCAACATATATATAGTGGAAGATGTTATTCCTACATGACATATTCCTTGAAGATCAAATTTTGAATCCCTACATCAATTCATTCCCCAATCATCCCTTCCTAAATCCTTCAAACCGTCTATCTTAAATCCCACATCCATTCCATCAACTATCTACAATCCCTTCATCACTCCATCTAATCCTCCCTTCATCATTGTCTCTACGCTTTATTTTCCCTTATCATTGGTTACACATAAATTGCTATCCCAAAGCAATTAATCCAGTACAAGCAAATCCCAATCAACAACACAATCCACACAAATATAGCCAAGCAATCTAGCACACATCAACCACATCCATCAGTTTTATCCCCAGTTTACTACAAGTCTTGATCAATTCTAAACAACTTGTCATTCTTGGGATATATTGTTCCCAATCCTTGCATTGTTTTCAAGATATATCTTTGCTAAATCAACAACACTATCATCATCAATTAGTTTGCAATTTTTAACTTGACTAGTGACAAAATATTGTTTGTTCTTTGGCCTTATCATGTGCTTGCTTACTTGTGTGTCTTCTTGTTTTGCTTTGCAATTGTGCCTATCCTTGGGATATTTCATGATAATGACATGTCTTTCATATCGTGGTGATATATGTCATATGTTTGCTTGTCACTTTTTCTTTTGGGTCTTTCCTATAGCACATGGCGATAAATTCATCATGGTTTTCTATACCATGGTGCATCCTATCATATGCTAAAGCAAATAGCAAGTTTCTCAAAATAGCTAGCATCTTATTTGTAATCTAGCATAGCTATATCACCTAGTGAGATGAACTCACTGAAATTGGAGTAAAATATAGAGTAAAAAATTGCATACTTTATAATTTTTGCTATATGTGTTGCACTCACTTTAGTAGCCATTCCTTTAGCATGTTCTAGGCTACACTTGGTTTTTCTCTTCAACCTTTTTACCTTCAACTAATTGCTAAATTTTAACTTTCAAATATGATACTCTTACTGATCTCTCTTGACCCAACTCACCAATTTGATTATCTATCAATTCCATTGCAATTAACTATCTTCTATATTTGAGTCAATAATGTTTATATAACAAATGCTAGTTAATTGTAGAGATGTCTTTTTGAACACTTCAACAATTATGAAAATATCTCCAGAATTATGATAAAAAAATTATAATCATCTTTTATATTTCCAACAAATAATACCTTGAATTATTTTTCCACCTCTTTGCCAACATTTATTATTTTTTATCTAAAAATGAACCTTTGTGGCAACATATGAATGCCTTGGTTCTCTCTTATTCTTAGTTGGATCTATATTCTTTCTTCTTCTTAGTTGGATCTATATTCTTTGATCTTCTTCTTGGTCCAACTTGGATATTTGAATTCTTGGACAACGTTGTAATTTTCTTATTCTTATTTGGATCTTCTTCTTTTTTTTGTATCAAATAAAGCTTAACTTACATAAAAAATAATGCAATTCAAAAGGAAATGCACATAAAAGTGGAAAACCCAATACAATAAACAATTACAAGAGCCTAACTAAACCAAAACAATGTACATAAGCCTTACAAACTGGAAGAATTCTACCCAACATATAGTAGAAATAACAATTACAACAATCTTGCTTTATATTTGGATCTATATTCTTTGCTCTTCTTCTTGGTTCAACTTCTTGACTACTTGGATTTATGAACAACATTGTAATATTTGAATATTCATTCTATCATTCTAAATTATTAACAAAGCTACTCTTGGGCTAAAGCAATACTTTACTAATTTAATTAAATAGTTATATATTATATTTAAATTTGTTTTAATTTTATACACAAATCAATCATTATTAATGTCAAGCGACATTTTCTAATGACAAGGGGTGGAGTGTAATAACTCTATTAACAAAAACTCATTTTGAATATTAAATTTGACAACCATTTACATGTCAAAATATTAATATTTAATAATAAACAATATTTCTATCAACATATAAATTTATGTCTCCAAATATACAATAAATAAAATAACATTCAAATAAATAATATAATTCAAATTGATATCTCAACACTTTCTAAATAAATATATTTACACTAGATTTATTTCTCAATTTCAACTTATTTATTTTTATTAATTATTTATTAAAGATTTACTTAATTTAATTAATACATAAATATTTATATAAGGTAGTGCCTTTCTATGTCACCAAAATAATTGTCTAGTAGCCCTTAACAAATGTGTCCACCAAAAATATATATATATATTTTGAAAGAAGCAACCAAAAATTACAGAGATAAAAAACAATAGCAGCTATTAACAAAGAACATAAGAAGCTTTAAATATATATATTTCTGAGAATAAAGATTGTCGTGCCCGCAAACTTTTAGTCGTTCTATAAATTTGTTTCCCATGATTGCTAACCCACGAAACATAAATAATATAAGTTGAAAAATTATATAAAGCATAACTATCCCTTGTTCCACGCAAGAGAGACAAAATCAAAGTACACGCGCCACCTGCAGAGGGCCCCACCTCCACCCTTCACCATTACTCATATTGTTGTCCAACTGCACAGTCAACGATTTCCTTAATCTACCGACAGGAGTAGCGCAGTCATATATCAGTACACCACCTGGCATTGTGTCCACGGCTGCTTCAACCACATGCCCATGTCTAACAAAGGGCACTTTCTTCAGGAAACATGATTAAGAGTTCTGTTCTCTACTCCCTCCAAGACTCTGTTTTGATTCAGAGGCTAGCCCTCCATAAGTCAGACCTATCATCCATTTTTCTGTTTAGAACAGCTGTGAAGTCTACTTATATGTACCTTGCTACAGTATTAGTTTCATATGCTTTTAATGAATATCAAAGCAACTCCTCAAAACACATTAAATATTATTAATTTTGAATTTAGATTTGATAGATCAATGTTTCAGAGATCAGATTTTATGATCCAGAGATAAAATCAAATCAGACTTTTTGATCATCATCAAGATGTAGTAAACCAAGAAGAAAAATCAATATAGTTAATTCAAAAAATTACTTATGAAATTAAGTAAGTATGTTTTTGAATCAATGTCTCAAGATCATACATCCGAAAAGAGAAATCAATGTAGTTAATTCAAAAGATTTCTTCTAAAATCAATTGGATATGTTTTTGAATCGATGTTTCAGATCAGAGTGATCCCTTGTGATTCAAAATGTCAATTCAAAAACACAAACAATTGATTCATTTCAGACAGATTCATATGAATATTACATAGACTGTGAAAAACTAATGCTAATTCATGTAATTAATTATCTTCTCTGGTTCACTACATCCTGATGATAGATCATGGAATGGAATATTATTCAAAAAGTTGATAGAAAAAATATTGACCAAATGGATATCTCTTAGTTCTTGACTCTTAGCCGCGAAGAGGTTCACTCTATGGTAAAAGGTTCACCCTATGGCTCTTGCTCCCATATCGTATAGCTAAAATGAATCTGGATTTGATATAAAACCCTGGATATACAAAAATGAGAGAAAAAATATTTGAAACTTTTTCTTGGATAGTTTTTCATTTTATGTTTCTTCAGATTGCTTCGATTACTGGCTCATGGGTGCTGGAAATCAGTTCACATCATATTCAACATACAGTTAGATGATATCATTCATATATTACTTGGGCCTGAAAAAACCACTCCCTCAATAAACACAACCCAAACAGCAGATACCCACATGAGAATGTAAGCAATTCTTCAAACAGTGGCTATCTTGATATACATTATGTGTATATGCTTCTCTATCTAAGTAATTTACAGCTGAAGTCGGAGGCTTTCCATCCAACTGCTTTAGAGGATGACTAGTAGAATGCAAATGGGTGAATAACTACATTGAAATGGCCTATTTCAGGAGTGTGAGCTTTCAGAAGTCCTAAGAATAAACCGATCTGATTGCTTGAGTTTGGGTATGTCAAAACTTGCAACATTAACAGTATCCTCTGATGCTGTTGATCGATTTCCTTTGAAGATGTCGAGCAACTGCAACAGGCTGTAAGAACTGTAGCAACTCTTCATGGGTATCCACAAATAGGCCTTGCAGACATCCTCTTTGGAAGGCCTGCTAGGACTAGGGTGAACATTCGGAATCTGAAGTGTTTGGGGCATCTGAGATCATAGACAATGAGAAGTTGTTAGTACCTATACCAGTGCAATATAGATCAAATTTGATGCATCATAGAAAATTACTATTATGAGAAATGCTAGGGTTGATTTTGAAAACTGACTGGAGCAGCCTTAAATGAAAGGAATGTGCTTGAGGTTGTTCAACTAGCTACAGGAAAAGCTATCAATATTCTTCTTTTAGGCGATAGGATTTGAAGTCGCCAAAAAAAATGCCATGTTTTGGAAAGACACAAGACTACCCTTCAGGAATACATGCCCAGAGTGCCATAACACAGTTGGAGATAGAGTCTGCCAGTCACAGATATTCTAAAGAGAAGCAAACAAAAAAAGTGAAAAATAAGCTATACAATCCTGAATCCTGAGTCAGGCTCTACTACTTGCCTGACATTAAGTTGAGGATATCACAAGGCTCTATTTACAGTTACAAATGGAGTTTTCCCCAGTACTACCCATCATCACAAACTCATGACATTAAGGGATTTTGGAAGAAATAATAAGAGAAAGTGCTATCACAGACAGGAACCAGAATTGCATGAAGTGAGAAGAGCAAAAAGATAAATGCCTGAAACAAAATTCCTAGCTGGACAAGAGACCACATTAAGAAAAAAGGAAGAGGAATGACTGTCAGATACAGAAATATTTATAATAAACATATATCCCTGATAACAGGATAGGCAGAGACTGCTTAAAACAATGAGATGGATACATTTTGGGATCTACAGATCAAAAAAAAAAATAACACATTTTATAAAGCAGTAAAGCAGAGAACTGTTACCAGGCTACTTACCATTAGTATAATTCGACTGCTTGCAGTGAGCTATAGCTCCTTGAATGGCACTCTGCAGCTCAAACATTGTACTCTCACTATTGTAGTTAGGCAATGGACGATTCGTATTAGGAGAAGAGCTTTTCCCCTTACCAAAATTCTTGTAAACCATTTTCAAGTTACCAGAAAATGAAAACTGGCTTTGACCTCTCTCTGAGCCTGAAACCCCACTGTTTCCAACTCCATTGGTAACTCCACGTTTCTCCAGATCTGAGGGACATTTGGTTCTCTCGGTAGTCCTCTGAGAAATCTTCACATAGAGAGGCTTAATCATCTTTACATACTTCTGAACAATCTGCTTTGCTCTTTTCTTGTCCCTCACATTGTCTTGTAGCTGCCCAATATCTCCATCAGAGTCCTCTGTTTTTTTCTGGAAACCATTGTTGTTCTCATCTCTCTTGGAGCCCCTAGAATTCTCTCTAGTGAAAAAAGAAACCAGGGGAACATCCACCACCTTGAATTTCACTGTGAAAAACTTGTTCTGCTTCTGCATAGGAGAATCAATACCACTTCCATATTCAGCACAAGAAGCTTGCAGATCCATTCCAACTTTGGCTGATTTTTTCAATCCAAACAGAGATATCTTCAACTTAGTAGCAGTTTTGAGCAATGCAGGGAACTGGGTCTTGATCCCATTGACATTGCCACATTGCAGAGATCCTTTGCCATCACCAACCTCAAGATTTCTGACCATGCCTGCATTTGGAAGAACTTGGAGCGGAAGCAACTGGCCTTTGTAGAACAAGTTATCTGCAGGTGAAATGAACTGATTTGGGTTGGATTGGTTGGAACTAGAAATGGAGAAGTTAAACTCAAATTCATCTTCTTCAACATCCTTCTCTGGGCTGCTGTTATCTTTCAAGGAACCATCACAGAAGAGAGGCACTGTAAAATCAATGTCAAAGAAAGGGCCATCATCATCTCCATGAGCATACTCATCAGAAGGATCAACCACAATGGAGCTGGGTGAGTATGACACAACTTCTTGGCTCTCTGGACTGTATTTGCTCAAGCTATAAGTTTCCATTGTAATGGTGTATTGAGAGCTCTATGATATCAATCTACTACAATGTGGGTGCTTGGGCTTATAAAGGATCTAGAAGCCAAAGGACTATACTGTCTATGCATGCAGAGAGCACTCAGATAGCTTACACATGGAATAGTGAAATTATATAGGAGCAGTCTGGTGAATTCAGACAGATACAGATGCATTCACTGTTACATTTAATCAATTACACCAACCATGTGATGACTACGTGGTAAGGCCTCACACGTTGCCATTTACAAATATTGTGTTGCCATTGGGTATTGGAGATAAAAGCCCGTCTAGGAAATGTAAGTGTCAAGGGATAAGGGTACAGCCTCTGCCCTTTTATCTTCGCTAATTTACGAGTTTAATTTATTTTTATATGTAATCTGATTTTAATTGAGTATTTATTAACTTTCCTTTGTATTTAAGGATAGTTCTAGGTTATTAGTTGTGATTGGAGAATCTTCTTCCATACAATACATATTATTATTATAGTGTATCAAGAGGACATTAACATATATTATACATTGAGTTAACATATAGGTATTTTGGTGGATGTTAGTCTATTGTGTGTGGTTATGTTTTGGTTTTTGTGTCGTCTTTGATTTTGATCTTTTTGACCCTTGAGGCTCATCGTGTATAAGGTACAATGCCTTGAAAATTTTGCTTATATTATCAAAAATTTATAGGTATTTTGTGGTATGTCTTTCAACTTTATAAATTATTAATAATATCTTGATATTTTCTTTTATACTAGCAATCTTTTCAAAGTGAATATAAATATTTGTAGATTCAAAATATATAAATTATTGCATATGTACAAATATTTAATTTGTATGTGAGAAAAGTGCCTTAAGAATAGAGTGTAGATGTGATCCTATTCAAAAGCAAAATAGATTTTTTAAATATGTTTGTGACAATCAAGATACTATTCATTAATAGAAGATTTTATATTTTAATTATCGACTATATTTTATAATTGATCATCTCACTAAAATAGTATCAAGCTATCTATCTCTAGTTTGCATGAGTTTTTTATAATCTATTAATTTATATATAGAATTGTTTTGGATCCAACTATGTATTTTTTAATTTGGTCACGTTAGTGATCTATTATTAAGAAAATGTGAGTGTGATTGAAAATGTTGATGCAAAAATACACATAATTGAATCTAAATGCATTCTATATATCTTAACTCTCTCAATTTTGATTTTTTTTTAAGTTTAAATATTTCATCAAAAGACATAATTTATATTAATAATAAGAAAGAGAAACATTGAATATCATAATTATGAAAAAAAATATTTAAAACACAACTTTTTAAAATAAAGACATCCAAATTTTAAATATATATTAATATCTACAAATAAAATTATTAAAAAATAATACAATTTATTTACTTTTAAAAGTGTCATTAATATAATATATTTATGTTTATACTAATGTATTTAAAAAAATTAATATCTTTATATTGAAAAAATAAATAACAAACTTATTTAAAAAATAATAATATATGTCTATACTAATTATTTATATTTTATGTCAATAACCGTGAGGTGTCGATTATTTCATGGAATAATGGACCTATTTTGCGAAGGTGCGTCCCTTATTGCACAAAGTTCTTATGGAAAAATTTTGGGGACACAAACTTACATTTTTATACATTTTTAATCAATATCTATGTCTCCTTTAATATTTTCCTAGATACTTGTATTTTGATTAAACATTTAATTTGTTCCAATATTTTGGCTATAATTGATTGTCCCTATAATCTAAGTTGATTTAAAGGTGAAAACTAGTCTATTTTGTTATAAATTTTAAGATGGAAAATGTATAATATAGATTAAATATTACATAAGTAAATAAATCTAAATAAGTTAGATAATTAATATAATTTAATTAAGGGAGTTGGGTTGATAAATAAATAATAAAAAAGTATAGATATATTTAGTTTTAATAATAATGGCAAAGAGATCTTGCTAATAGTAACGTAAGAGGTAAATCATGCACAAATTTATAAATCACTTATATGAATTTGATGTAAATTAAGATAAATATTAGGATTAAGGTGTCGTCTACCTTGTAAATCTTATATCGTATTGCTACTATTAGCAAGACCTCTTTCTCATTATTATTAAAACTAAACATATCTATACTTTTGGACATAAATCTTTAGTATTGTTTTTTCCAAATGTGGACATGTAGAATGTGATATAATAAAATATAAGGAAAGTACAAATGCGTGATTGTTGATATTCTCCAAGTGGGAGCTTAGAAAGAGGAAACAAGCGTCCCTTAGTATTCCATCATTTATTGCATTTGATGTAATGCTTATCTTGATGCAATTAGATTTCCACAATCCATATGAAATAGTTTTGTTGCTTCTGGATTCGAGTGTGATCCGAAACGTTGATGAAAAACTCCAACACAATCGAATTCAGAAGCAACAAAACTATGTAATGCTTATCTTCCAAGTTCGGGCACCCAAGTTGGAGAGAAAATATTGGAGTCAAAACTAGTGTCCTTTCACATTTTGAGGAGGCAATACAAGGGTTGGGGATGTTTAGAATGAAAAGTCATCTTTGTTAGAGTTTCCAATAAACTCAATAAAATCAAGATCACCTGCAAAACCTAGATTAGCCTTCTACAAGGAGAAAATCAAACATGCAAGAGAAAGTTGCATAAAATGATACAAATAATATTATTGGGAATAATGAATTACATGAGATAACTTGATTTTATAGAGCAAGATGAAAAACTTTAAAAGGAAAACCTAATTAGGACCTAAGTAAACCTAATAAAGTGTAATTAAATATTTAATTACACCAACACCCCTCTTAAGTAACTTTCCTCCAAAAGATCACATTTGTTTAGCTCTCATAATATTTTGAGTCAGAGGTTTTAAACAAATAGCTAAAGCCTTGACAATGATTTTATAGAATTTGTTCAATAAGATAATAAGATACCAACAAGAAATAGAGCCTTCATTCTTCCTTTTAAGAAAAAGTTCAATTAAACTCTTACTGATATTTGAACCTAAACATCATTTTTCAACTTTAAATGTTGTCAGATAATTTGATAACATTCTACTGAAAACCCAAAAAAAAACTACTCCCTCAAACTCTTCAAGATATAGAACTAAATACCACCTATAACCCAAATCAATTTTATTAGAAATATGATCTTTAACCATTTCTTCAATAGACTTATGAAATTTTGCCCATTTGCTGTCCTCTTTGAAAATATTTCCAAAGAGAAACTTAATATGAGAAGGGTCCTAGCAAATTTGTTCCATTGTCAATATTAACAATATTTACACCTCGAGGGACTTTTGTGTATGGGAGTTACATCTAGAAAAGAAAGTAGAACACCTATGGGCCATGGGTCAACAAACTTCTTTGCCACCAAACCAAGTATATACTTTTAATCATGAATTTATGTCTTTAAGCATAAGGAGAAAGATGTCTACATCCTTGTGCAATATTGACAAGAAAAACATTCTAACTAATTGTTTAATGAAACAGCAAGATACTAAAGTGATCATTGGGTCCCACTCATTCGACTTCACCACATTAAAAAACTAACTGAATAGACAAGCCCAACCAATTAAAACAATTGTATAACCTCTCTTGTATTTTGATTTCCATATATTAATAAGTCACTTTAACATATATTGATATGTGCATATGTATATGGCCGGTTTCTCAAGTAGTATGAAGAATTGCCATGATTTGTGTCAGAAATCTCCTCTTCTTAAGTGACGTGTCCTCTTAAGATCAATTTTATTTTCTTGGGTGTTGAAGTATTAGAGAAATGGGTCATAATATATTTCATCCAAGGTGCATTTCCTCATCCAACATGGAATCATGGCCTCGTTAGGATGTCCACACTTTGGATAGAGTGAAGTTTATTTTATTTCATCTATTTCCCATACATTAACACGTTTTGGTTCTTGAGGATTTTTTAGGGTTTTCAACCTGCACACATGGATTTCTAGGGATCATCTATATATATGTTAAGATTGCAGAATAGGGCAGGTGGAGCCCACAAAATTTATATAACACTCCTCTTGAGCTTGAGATTTGAGGTCCATAATGATGCTTTACATTAAGAACAAGTGAGGTTGTTAGCATATGAGGTGGTATTGAAAGAACACATGCTAAAATGAATGTGAAAGAAGAACACATGTTAAAATGAATGTCGATATGTTTATGACCCTCTATTGAACAACTAAATTTTGGAGGGGAGTTAGGGATCAATAAGCATTTTTGGAGGAACTCTTTGGTGTTTAAAGTAGAAGAGTTATAGATATCATTCACATGCTTTTCTTTTTCTTGATCAGAATAAAAAAATAAAAATAGTAGTATGATATAGATATGTAATCAGCTCTTTTGGATGGAAACAATGATAGGGTTGAGAGGTTTGTCATTTTAATTTGGAATACGCATACATAGTTCTAGAGGAAGATTTGAATATACCTTGTAGACTGGAATAGAACGAAGTTGTTAAAATGGCTATATTTCAAAGGGAAGATTATGAAGTTATTAATGTGGGTTTTTAAGTAATTATAATAGAAAAATTTGTTATTTTTGTATATTAACAAATAGAATAAATTTATTAAGTTCGGTTATACAAAATTATATTATTATAGATCTTTTAAAGGAAGATGTTAGCATATGTCTATTATGCAATGGAATGAAGTTGAGATGAGCTACAAGAAACCACAACAAGGTGATTTGAACTAGGTATCTCTTGACTATAACTATGTGTTGTGAAATCTTCATGAAACATTGAACTATGGCAACAAAAACTTACTATAATATAATGCCTAGATGTATCCCTAATTGTTAGTTTCTAAGATTAAAGCTTCATAATTATCTAGATATTAGTAAGAAAGATCATATTAAAGTGTATTAAAAAACTCTATCAATATCAATGAGCACACTCGCATTCCAATGCATTCATTTCTAACTATTTTTGTTAGAGAATAATAAGGTAGGTAGATGATGTTTTTTAAGGCAAAGTTAATCCAATTTTTTTATGAAATTATTGTTATACCGAGGAGAAATTATAAAAAAGACAAAATAATGTACACATAAATGATGTCCAACAAAACGAAAACAATTGACTATTTCAATTGTTGAAATGTAGTTTAAACTTGAAACTGAAAATAATTAATTAACACATTATGATCAATGCATTTACTAGTACAATAATGATAGAACATGACTAAAATTCTTCCTTTAGATCACTTACATATTTAGATAGTTTGTATTGAATAGATAAATTACAAAATTGTCAAAAGGTAAGAAAATATGGTAATATGATATCATGCTTATTAGCATAGATTGTACATATATTCTAGTCATCTTAACTATTGAAGAAATCTTAATATTAAGAAAATATTGCATTGCTTTAGGGTATGCAAGCTTGAATTGCTCTCAAATTCTAGCCATACTAACCTCTGAATCCTCATTCTCTTTAGCCGTGCGAATGTTCACAAGTTCATACGATAACCTTTAATATCTACGCACCTTCCTTGTGAATATGGATCAAATTAGTTAATTGAAGAACTTAGTAGTGCATCAATAAATGCGAGCTTATTTAGTGCAATTTTAAGCACCTTAAAATTAATGCTTAATTTATCCTATTTTAAGTTCTTTTTAGAATCTACTTTTCTTGAGTGGGATTTTTCTAATTACATTAATTATTTTGAATTTTTTTTTTTTGGTATTGTATTTTAATTTTGTTCATGTTCATATAAGTTAGAAAATTGTGTCATATTTTTATAAAGGAAATGGTCAAATACATAAATTTTCAATTTCAACCACATAAAGTAGCTTTTATGTTTTAAATTTCAAAAAGATATAAACTAATAAAATTTAGAAATCTTGATGAAGTTTATGTTTGTAATTTAAAAATAAATAAAATTTGGTTTGACATAATTTTTTTATAAATTTAAAAGCAAAATTTGAATTTTCAACTTTAATATCTAGTACATGGAAAAAAAATTATTAATATTTTTTTCTAATAACATTTTGAAGTCAAACTTCACTAAAACATCATATTTTTTATGCAATACCAAATTTTGTCTAATTTTTTGTCATTTCAAAAAAACACCCTTTTGGAAAGGATTATATCCTCTATCACACAATATATTTTCAAAAAAATTAAATATGTTTGAATATTTTTTGGAATTTCTAATCAACTTCATGTTTGATTATAAAACCATACAATAACATTAAAAAATTAAAATAAACTAATCAAAAAAATTTAAAAATAGATTCTAAACTTCAAGCTCTAAAAAAGGGGATTTGTAGATTTTCATGATAGTACTTTTAGTTGGAGAAATTCAAAGTTGAAGTTTTTTTGAATTTTCTCCAAAATAGGGGTTAAAATGTCACATAGGCAGCCACATGGACACTTTTAGTTAAAACAGTTTCAATTGGAACTCTTTCAATTGAAAGGGGTTTTGACCAAAACACTTTTGATTGAAAGGATTTCACTTGAAACCATACACATAAATTCAATTGTGATTCAAATTTTTAATGAGAAAATTTTTATTTTATAATTTTAGGTGAATCACTTGAAATTGTTTGTGCCATATATATGCTCTGTGATTTTAGGAAAAATTGTTTCTAAAAAATATTACAGAGAAATTGTTTCACTAGAAACTATTTTGTTGGTTGAAAGTGTGACACAACTCTATGCTTTTACCCATCAAATACTTCTAATTTTAAAAAAGTGGAGCATAATATTTAAGTGAAAGATCAAGTTTAAATTATTTTAAAAGGATGCATAAGCCTTATAAAAATAAATAAAGGCTAAAGTTGAATATAGGAATTTTATTGAAATGGTGAAATTTGCATACTTGTGTCAATTCCCATTTATTTTTGGGTCTATTTTGATGGAATATCTTAATACAATTACATATTGATAGATAATGCACTCTTGTGCAAATTTGTGCGTATTGCTCAATCCTTTCCCAATCCCCATGTACACATACTTCCATACATTTCACCAAACCCTATTCCTATTTACACACACTTATACATTTTCTATTATGACCTATACACACACACATTCATCTTCCACCTTAATATTTTCACTTCTTTATCTTGGGTCAATCTTGTGGTGTGTGAGTTTGATCTTGTAAAACACAAAATTAACCTCTAAAATTTAAAATTTTGAATATAAATTTTATTGACTCCTTATTACACTAAGCACCATGTTTTTTTACTTGTTTTACATTTGTGTAATTAATTTATGTATATTAGTATGCAAGGCTACTCAATGTAATTAATTCATAAGTGAGAATCTTGAAAACATTAAAATCTTATGCATTGAAGAGAAGAATAATTCTAGGAACACTTCCTTTGGAACATTAAAAGGAACCTAATTTATATTAAAAATAATTTAGGGAACCTACCAACATTTTCTAAATGATGTACAAACACTAAAACATGGCTATAGTGGTTGACTAAGAAGAACTTGATCCTCATCATTCAATAATTTTCTCTAGATATTTCTAAATACTACAAGTTCTTAATAAGTAATAAAGAGTATGTTTGATCTCAAATCACTGCTCCATTTCCTAGAACTAGAAACTACTCACAAGACTATGGTTGTCAACAAGTGAATGTAATTGATTCATTAATAGAACAATGGAGGACTATGAGCTAACTCTATGAGAGTGGGTTATATCTCCTACATTTTGAGCTCAACTTAGACTTAGGAGGGTGTTCCTAGGGGTATACTTCAATAGGTATTAAACTCAAACAAAATATACAATCAATTGCAACCAAACCATCTTGCATAATTAACCCTAAATATTGTCACTAGTTAATAAAAATTTGTTGGATATAGCCCTTATATAGTTGATAAAGTTGTGTGATCATAATCTACATGAAATGACTTCATTTTCAACTTATTGAAGATAGATCCTTGATTATGATATGAGGTTATGGATACACAAAACTAATCGTACTCCTATACTAATGATTTAATGTTTTGATGGTGTGAGATTGGTGAGGTGGACTAGAGACCGGTGCATTATTTATCGGGCTATAGAGTCATGGATAACAAAAAATAAAACAATAAAACAGACATAATATTTTATCTGGGCACATATGCCATCAAATTATAAGCATTATATAGTGAACATAGTTAGTAATCCAAAATAAATTGTATAAATCCATATATAATACCTAGATGATTATTACAAGCTTGTAATATTTTAAAATTATTTTAAATTATAGAATGTTCATTACAATCATGTCAGCAAGTGTGATGAGAAAACCCACATAATAGTGATATTCCTAGAGAAATATAAACAACTTGGAGACATTCAATATGTAATACAAATATATTTAATCCTTCACATACCTCACAAATTCACTACCCTTATGCAATTGGACATGACATGGTTGAAACCCTACACTAATCCCTTCACCTGCATAGCTTCCAATAATCACCAATAGAACCAACCTCCTTTAAAAAATAGTCAAAATTGTACATATAATAACAACAAGGTGTAACCCTAATTGTTGCATTGTTCATAGTTTCAAAACTCATGGTCCAGATCCTTCTCTCAAATTTTTTCATTCAAATTTGGTAGGTGGTAAAAATAGTGCCTTCAATGCAAGCTAGTGGAGTGAGCATGTGTAGAAAACACAACATCAAGCCTTTGATGTTGAGAAGAAATATCATGAGCCACTAAAATCATTAAAAAAATATTTTTTCACTGATTTGGGCTTTCAATTCCTTAACACCTCTTTATTCTTCTATCGGCGCTATTGTTGGGGATCGAAATTGGAACCTATCAAGGGTTTCATGGGAATTGGGAACTAACCTTTTCTGGTTCCTATGGAATCTTTAACCATTCTTACTTAGCCATGTTTTGAATTTTCACAATTTGAGAAATTGACTGAAGTACATAAGAGAGGAACTCATAGCCCATAGCACACCACAAATAATGTACCATTTGAGATTTTTTTGATTGGATGTTGATGAGGGATCACACTATAGGAACACAAACAGAAAGAACTCAAGACAAAATTTGACACAACAAAATTGAGTCCCAACTGTAACATCCTAGATTTTCTGCATAGCACTAGAATAACAAAGTTAAATCTTAATCTAAACAATAATCTAAAATCTAACAACAAAGAACAGGGAAATAAACTAAACTAATAAAACCAAAATGATCTCACCGAATATGCGTTCATCCCTTCGAATTATCTCTATTGCTCTTCTCCATTTTGCCTTTTCAGTATTCTTGCCCTCAGATTTATGTGTTTGAATGCAAGTATAATTCTGTCGAGTGTCTAAGCAAAATATCAAAGAATAGTCTCTTCTCACAAATGAATGATCTCGGGAGGAGGAATAATGATTATGACAGGCCATTTTATAGATTTTTGCTTTTCAAACAATCGGCTCAAATTGAAAGAGAGATCGACGGATGAGATTGATGAATGCCATGCGACATGAGTTCTGTCTCAGATAGAACATGAGTTAGAACGCGAGTTAGAACACGAGTTCAGGAAAGACTGAAGATAGAGACTAAGTTAGAACATGAGTTAGAACACAAGTTCAGATCTTAATCTCCAAAAATAGAAGAAATAGACTTTGTATGCAAAAGTCAAAGTTAGAACTCGAAGACTTAATGCATTTGAATGCAAACAGGAGTTAGAACTAGTTAATCGACTAGTTGTAACGAAGAGTCTTCTCGCAGAGATAAACAGATGTTGAATTCAGAGATAACTATAGAACTAAAAATAGATCTCGAGTCAGAAGGTGAGTGAATGACTTAGATAACTGATTGATAGAGGAATGTGACATAAATAATTAAATATGAATTAAATGTTAATTTAATTCAACATTCGAAAATAAAAGATTTAATTAAATAAATAAAGTAATTTATTTAATTGGACTATTTAAAAAGGATAATATAAATAATTAAATAAAGATATTTAATTATATTTGGAAAAGTATGATAAAGGGGTAATTAAATAATAAATTATTTAATTGAGAAGGAAGAACTAATTAGTTAGCGACATAATTAAATAAATATGATTTATTTAATTAATCAGGTTGAATAAAGATTAATGAATTAATTAAAAAGGGGTATTTAATTAATAGAGGAAATATATGTTAGAAAGGTTAATTAAATAATTAACATTATTTAATCAAGACAACGGACTATAGAAAATTATGTCGAATGTGTATTCGCAGGCCTAGACCAATTTTCGGTATCTACAGTTTGCCCCTCTTTGATACAATGTTGGTACAGCGTTGTGTCAAAGAAAATATGCCCCGATCATGCCCTAGCATGAAACAGGTTAGGGTATGCCCCCTCGGGAAAATTGACAAATTTTTGAAAGTTTCAAAAAAATCAGGAATATTCCCGATAAGTCAATTGGATAGTCAGAAATGCTATGGAGTTGACGAAATTAAATTTGGAGTTGAAACGGATGAGTACAGGTCGTTTGAATGTGAAAGGCTAAGCGGCCAATAGAGAAGGGCTGAAGAAATGCCATTTTTAACCCACCTATAAATAAGAATTAGGGCTAAATCCAATTCATTTGCACCCAGAGGAGATAGAAAAAGAGGAGTTTTTGCTCTGACTATCTAACGAAATGGCACCCATTCTATACACTGCACATCGAGGTTATCGGATCCGGACATTTAGGAGGCCAGCTGACGCAGGACCACCAGTATGTACCCGAAAACGAACTCTTGAAAGTTAAATTTGCACGCATTTTTAGGTGTTAAAATTTTAATTATGCAAATGCGGTGTGTCGTAAACGATGCATTTGTTATCATATTCGTCGCATCTGACTGTGAAATGACGCATTTGCAAAAACACGTCTAGGCTAGGTTAGTCAGTTGAGGGAATGATCGAATGTGAAGCATAATGCACTGCATGTGTAGTTATTCACCGCATGTGCGATTGGGATAAACGCATGTGTGGTTGTGAACCGCATATGCATTTTCGAAAAGCATATGTTGTAGATAGGAGGTTAAGGGAAAATGCATCGCATTTGTTAAAATGCACCGCATGTGGTTTAGTGAACCGCATGTGCATTCAGATGACCGGGTTGGGGAAAACATGTGACACATATGTAATATGCACCGCATTTGAGGCTTTGTGCAATGCATTTGCAAAAATGCACCGCATTTGTAATGTGAGTCGCATTTGATTGGTAAAATTTTCGAAAAGAATTTTGAAGTAAAATTTGAAAATTCTTGACATCATGGTCTAAATGCAGGTTGTACTAGATCCTATCTATAAGCGAGAATCACATCCAGATACGTATGATTTGAGAGATAGCCTGAACAGTGGAGAGATACGACTGTTGTCTAGACTTGGTTTGCGTCATTGCCTTTCGATGCCTGCGATTCGGGCAAACAGAGGGATACTTACGGCATTATGCGAGTGATGGCACTCTGAGACTTCATCGTTCCATCTACCGACTGGGGAGGCCATTGTCACATTAGAGGATGTGTACAGGATTTTGAGACTGTCGATTAGAGGTGAGCGGGTTATGTATGATACCCAGCGAAGATTGACGGAGCTTGCGAGGTTTTATCAGGTAGATGACATTAGGATGCTCGGGATTGAGCACTACGATATCAGGTGGCCAGTTTTAGTTGATAGATATGATAGGATTGACTGCATTTTATGTACATTGATCGGGGGTATAGTTCTACCAGACCGACGGGGTCATGGCTTTCTTGTGGGATGGGGGGAGATGTTGGTGAGCATGTTGGAGAGTGAGACGAGATATGCATGGGGTCCATGTCTACTTGGGATGCTACATTTTCATCTGCACGACATTGTTTATAGAGACGCACAATCATTGAGTTGTGGGACTACCTTACTAATGGTGTGGGCTTGGGAGAGGATAGTTGTCTTTCGTTCGCCAGTTACTGTAGAGAGACCGGAGAGACATCCCTATGTGTTCCGATATACAGGACAGATCACACAGACACATGTTGGGGACATAGGATACTGGAGACACGCACTGAACCTTCTGGATCAGTTCACATGGAGACCTTACATGGATTGTGAGGAGTGGCCGGATGATGAGAGACATTTATTATTTTGCAGACAGACACAGTATCTCATTGGGAGGACTGTTTCAAGTGTGCATATCATAGAGAGGCATCTACCAGAGCGGGTCATGAGACAGTTTGGAGAGGTTCAGGATGAGCCTCAAGGTAGAGTAGAGTTTGCTCGGTCGTCAAGAGAGGTTCCATGGTGGGGACCCATGATTCCAGTGGCTACTGCGGAGGCAGACATACAGGCATTACAACCATTATGTTGGGGGTGGAGTGATGGATTAGCAAATCTAGGGACTATGCCTACATACGATGCATGGTGGGTGGTTCATCGCCTGATTCCTTATATAGATCCTGACCAGCCAGCACCAGACGATAGACGAGGCACAGGGCCGAGAGGACGACGAAGAGGTGGAGGTGCCAGAGTGGGTAGAGTTGGTGGTAGAGGTGATGGAGATGACAGCAGAGGCGGAGGTAGAGGCGAGAGACGAGGACGGAGAGGATGGAGAGGGGGTCAGGAAGGTGGACATGCACCTATTCAAGAGGCAGTGGCAGTTGATGCACCGATGGCAGACATCGGAGGGAGAGTGGATGTACAGGCTGGGGGTGAGCATGTTGTAGCGGAGGTAGTGGTTGAGGAGCATGTAGCAGTAGATGTTGCAGTAGAGGATGTGGCAGAGGATGTAGATACAGAGATGGCTTTAGACCCTCTGGGTGTGTTGGCAGGATACGGAGAGGGTGATGTGGAGGATGACGATGAGGAGGATGCACAGATGGAGGAGCAGGAGAGAGAGCTCCGAGATCGGATTATAGAGGGGAGATGGGAGGAGGATGCTCCTAGGGATGGTGACAGGGAGGCTTTGGAGGAGAGACTCAGACTTATGACTGCAGAGTTTGAGGCGATGAGACTAGAGAGAGACAGTGCCTATATAGAGAGGGACAGTGCATATGCCGAGAGGGACAGTGCCCGCTCAAAGAGGGATAGTGCTCTTATGGAGAGAGACTAGGCTATAGCACGGAGACATGAGATAGAGCAACAATTCACAGAGGTTAGATGCCTTTGCAGTGGGTCCTCATCTGATGGTATGGTACAAGAGTTGATCAGATCGGTGGAGAGAGCTATGTACTACAGAGATCTTTATGAGGCAGCGCTGCCAGCAGAGAGATGAGCTCCTACATTTTTAGAGGTGCGGAGTCAGAGATCACAGGGTAGGAGTCAGAGGACACAGAGCACTGAGGGGGTGGTAGGACCATCGAGGCTAGGTCCATATGAGAGGCCTTCCACCTCGCAAAGAGCACCTTTGAGTCTTTTCCCACCACCTTCACCACGTGACAACAGGGGTCGCGGGACACGATGACAGGGTTACATATGTAGACATTTATATTTTTGATCAGAGAGTCTGCGAGCTCATGTTCTATTTATGGATACATTCAGACATTGTACTGTGACACACTATTTTTGAGCAATATATATATATATATATATATATATATATATATGATTTTGGTGGCTTCTACATGATATGCAGTTCTATGTTATGTACAATGCTTTATTTCGATATGATTATGTTCCCTAGATGATGTATACACATGTGTTATGAATGAATGTTTCTATATGTTATGAGTTATGCATTTGATAATGATGTTATGATGATTCTATTTACTTATGATAACAGATGCAATGATCTATATGATGTTTATTTATATGTGATGGTGATATGTACATGCAATATTTACATTATGTATGTTATGATGATGAAATGCCTATTATGCCATGATGAAATGCAATGTAATGCAACTATGTGCAATGCTCATTAAATGTATGCTAATGCAAATGATCTAATGTTTTTATTGTATCACAGGACTTTATCTTTATGTTAAAGAAGAGAAAAATTAGGACGAAATGAATTCAGAATGTTAATAAGAAAATAATTAAGTTCGACTGATGGAGAAAAAGATGTAATGAAAGTTGATCGATTGAGAAAAAGGCATAATCTTCGATATATTGCCAAATACGCTATACTTGCTTGTTATCATCATTGGGCGGGACATGACACAGATGGATAGTACACACTATGATATGAGATAGACCATAGTGTACAAATTCATCCATCTATGAAAAATAGACAGTCACAGACAAGGAGTGTCTTAACTCATACTAAGGACAGTAATTGCCCCAGTCGTTTTGTCAAGACAAACCACAGACAGCAAACAAATAAAAGATGGGTCATGAGACGTCATTGTTCCTCTAAATCCTTGATAGGAAATCCTTGAGGAAACTAGTAACATGACTCAAAAACCAATGTTGAAAAAGACAGTTGACAGACAACAGCCAAAGAAAAAGAGTCCAGAGACATCGTTGCTTCTCTAAATCCTCTAAGGGACATCCTCGAGAAAGCTAGTAACCGAACTAACTCACAAATCGATAATAAGATAAGACAAAAATAAGATATAAAGTCATAAAGCCAAATAAATGTATTCACCAAAACTTGATCTTGTGGGATTGTTTGATGTTGATGTTTGACATAGCGTAATGTGAGAGAATGACACATACCGCATAAGACGTTGAGTCTGGTTTCGACTTGGTGACTTCTGTATAAGGCATGACAAAGCTTGGTTTCAGAAAAGACACGTATCGTATAAGATGTTGGAGCCTGATGATGTTGAAGTGACAAGCCACGTGAGACTATGACAATTTGATGACGTTTGTTGACAAGAAAGACATATCTTGCGTAAGACATAGGTTGATCGCTTTGACAATGTGCATGATATTCACTTCATGACAATTTGAGATGTTTTGCCTTGTTGATGCATGACTTGTTTTGATTCCTTGACTGGTAAAAGTGTGTGCATAGACAGTGTATGACATGAGATGATACCCTAAAGTATGATATGCAACTTGTGTGATAGTGATTTTGAATGAACCCTATTGGATTGACCTAGTGTGGTCTCGGGAGCTCATCAATTGATTAGCCTTGCCTACGTTGTACACGCAGAGACCTCATAGTTCGACACGACCAATGACTTTGAATATACAAAGCATCATGATTTTAATGTGTGTGATACATGACAAACCTAGATTGACAGACCTAATGCCTCGAGGGTATATCGATTGATGGCCTTGCCTACATCCCAGTCGTAGAGACAATGTAGTTCGACTATGTCTATGACTAACTTGACATGATCGACTTGACATGATTGACTTGACTCTATTTTTTGGGATTTTTCAGACATGTTTTGATTTTTTTGGATTTTTGAAGTTTTCTATTGTTTTTGGGATTTTTCAGGACATTTTCGATGGTGCGACGTTATGTACAAGGTGTTAGGGCATAGAACAAGGATTTGCCCCCAGTCGGGAATAAGATTTGGAAGATGGAGTGGGTAATGTGATGGAATGGATGCTAGATGTCAATCGTTCCAAGGAATGGATAAGACAACCATTTATTATGAGAGATGGTGAAAAAGTCTTATTAGAATAATGGTAGATGGAAGAGCGAGCTTGACTACACATGGCGCTTGTTTTCCAGGTTTTCACCATGGTAATTATCCATAGTGCCACCGAAGTGGTTTTCACTATTGGACGGATTTATTTCTCTTTACTTTTTTTATTTTCTCAATTTTTTTGGTGTTAAAAAGATGCCTCTTTGCCAGGTTTTCATCTAGGTAACCATTTTTTTGTTTTTTTGTTTTTTTGTTTTTCTAGATTAAGACACGGATTCTCAGAGACTAAGCGTAGAACCTTTTTAGATGCAGACTGTTGATACAGGACAAAAGCAGCTCTCCTTCAGGAGTAGAGAGTTGGTACGCTCCTGATCCAAAGGCTTCTATGACTATATAGGGCCCAAACCAGTTAGGCTTGAACTTACCTGGTCTTTCTCTTTCAGCTTGGTTCTTAGGATTCTCCATTAATACTAGGTCACCAATATCAAAATGTCTATTGAGAACCTTCCTATTGTAGCTACAACGAAGATGATTCTGATATGCTTGCAAATGATCTAATGCTTTCTGTCTTCGCTCATCCAGCAATTCTAGCTCCCATAACCTAGAGACACGGTACTCTTCATCATCAATATGACCCTTCAAGGATACCCGTAGAGAAGGTATTTCAACCTCAATAGGTAAGACAGCTTCGGACCCAAATACGAGGGAAAATGGAGTGGCATCGGTGGGAGTACGGATGCTTGTGCGATAAGCCCATAAGGCAGGATTAAGTTGTAGGTGCCAGTCACGACCAGCGTCATTGACAGTCTTCTTAAGGATTCTAACAATAGTCTTATTAGATGCCTCAGCTTGGCCATTACCTTGTGGGTAATACGAAGTGGAGAAATGGTGTTTGATGTGGAATTCTTCACATAAATGGCGTACTTCTTGGTTCTTGAATGGGTGGCCATTGTCTGTGATTATGGATAGGGGTACACCATACCGACAAATGATATAGTTTAGGATAAACTTAGATATTTGTGTGCCGGTTATGTATGTCATGGAATAGTTGCAATCCATTTGGTGAAGTATTCGTTGGCAGTGATGATGAATTTATGGCCATTTGATGAGGGAGGGTGTATCTTACCTATGAGGTCGAGTCCCCATTAGGCAAAGGGCCATGGTGAAGTAATTGGACGAAGCTCCTGCACTAGAGCTCTTATCAAGTCTCCATGTATTTGACATTGTCTACACTTCTTTACAAAGACGTATGAGTCTTTCTCCATTGTAGGCCAATAGTAACCTAGTCTGATAATCTTGTGGGCTAGAGTAGGACCACCTGAATGAGATCCGCATATACCCTCGTGTACCGCTCGCAAAGTTGTTTGTGCTTCTTCAGCATCGAGACATCTCATAAGGGCGTTATCTAAGGTGTGTCTATACAGGGTTTCTCTGATGATGGTGTACTTGGCTGACTTTCGGATGAAGGTTCGACGTTGGTTATTGGATAAGTCTTGAGGTAGGGTTTGGTCAGTGAGGTAATCGAATATGTCTTTATACCAAGGAGACGTAGGACCAACAATGGTACACACTATCGCAGTATTGGGGACATCATAAGCGGGGACCAATAGCTGTTCAAACAGAAACTCAAACTTAGGCACATTACTCAGAATATCCAACAAGGAACCCACAGTTGCCATAGCATCTGCAACTCTATTCTAGATACGTGGTATTTGTTGAAAAGTTATGTCATTGAAATACTGTATGAAACTATTAGCCATTCGCTTGTAAGGTGCAAGATTTTCATCTTTAGTCTCGTAGTCATCATTTACCTGTCGGATTACCAGTTGAGAGTCACCAAAAACATTTAGGCTCTTGATTTTCCATTGAGCTGCCATTTTTAACCCTGTCACTAGAGCTTCATATTCTGATATATTGTTAGTATAAGGGAAAGCAATCCTGAATGATTTGGGAATGGTATCACCTTGAGGTGTAACAAATAAGATACCAGCTCCTAAACCACGATTTGTGTGTAACCCATCAAAGTACAGTTTCCATTCGGTTTTAATGTCTATGTTGAGAAATTCATCTGGAAAATCTACCACTAATGGATGGTCTGCCTTTATAGGTGCATCAACTAGTTGATCTGCAATCACCTATCCTTTTATAGCCTTCCTTTCGACATACTGAATGTCATACTCGTTAAGTATCATAACCCATTTAACCAATCGACCTGTTAAAGCTGCCTTACTTAGGAGGTATTTAAGTGAATCAATATTTGCAATTAGCATTGTTTGTTGATTGAGCATATAGTGCCAAAGTTTTTGGGTAGCAAATACTACCACAAGACAGGCACGTTCTATGTTGCTATAATTCAATTCATAGCCCACTAAGGTACGACTGATATAATAGATTGCTCTCTCATGACCTTGATCATCGTGTTGTGTGAGAAGAGCCCCTAATGTCGACTGAGTTGCTGAGATGTAAAGCATCAATGGCTTTCCCTCTATAGGTGGCATTAAGACTGGTGGAGTAAGCAAATAGTCCTTGATTTGCTGGAAGGCCTCTTGACATTTAAGGGTCCATACAAATGGTACTCCTTTCTTGAGTAGATGCTAAAATGGATGTATTTTATCCGCCAGTTGTACTATGAAACGCCTAATGGACTGTAATCTCCCTTGTAGAGTTCTGAGTTGACCAATACTAACTGGAGGAGGCATTTCTATGATAGCTCTTACCTTCTCTGGATCTACTTCAATGCCTCTACGAGAGATGATATACCCTAACAGTTTCCCTGATTTGACTCCAAAGACACACTTCTTTGGATTTAGCCTAACATTGTAATTCTCTAGCCTCTAGAATATCTTGTCTAAGACTTTCAAATGATCTTCCCTTTTTTTTGATTTTGCTATAATGTCATCTACATAATCTTCCATGAAAGTATGTACAAAGTCATGGAAAATCGTAGTCATGGCCCGTAGATAGGTAGCTCCTGCATTCTTAAGGCCAAACGGCATAAAATTCCAACAATATGTGACCCATGGACACGTGAAAGTTGTTTTGTGTTGGTCTTCAGGTGCTATTTTAATCTGGTTATATCCATAGAAACCATCCATGAGGGATAGCATCTCGTATCCTGCTATAAGGTCTACTATCATGTCGATATTCGGCAAAGGAAAGTCATCCTTAGGACATGACTTGTTGATGTCTCTAAAGTTAGTACAAATGTGAATTCCCCTAGTTGGCTTAGTAACTGGTACAAGATTTGATATCCAATCTGCATAGTCTATTGTCCTTATGAATCCTACATCCAAGAGTTTCTTAAGTTCTACCTTGACCAATAGAGCAATTTGTGGATGCATTTTCCTCAACTTTTGTTTGACTGGTTTGATACTTGGTTGTAGTGGTAAATGATGCAATATTAGGTCTAGATCTAGCCCAGGCATGTTAGCATACGATCATGCAAACTTTATTTGTCTCTTTGTGAAGAAGTCCTTAAACTCATGTTTTTCTATCTTTGTTGAAGAAGCTGCAAAATATACCTTTTGAGGATTCTCTTTTGTACCTATGTTGACTTCAACAAATTCTTCTACTAGCATCGGTGACTTTTCCTGTTCAAAGGGGAGAATATTTAAACCTCTATCCTTGGGTGCCTCTGAGAGGTTTTCGCCCTTGGATACGTCCTTTATTTTGACTTTTTCTTTGTCCAAAGGCGCCTTTCGGTTTTCACCTAGGGACTCATCATTTTTCTTTTTATTGTCTTTTTTCTCTTCATCCTCATTTTTGCGACTAGAGGTGTAAATAGACTCCCCAAAGTATGCTTTATCATCCAAGTCTATGGTAAAACCTGCTTTATGATCCCCTATTGGTATGCCTTCTCTAAGTCCCATGAACTCAGCAATTGCTTCGTCGTTCTCGAATGTATCTATGATAGGTGTACCTTGCTGATCCCAGTCGATAAGTTCAGGATATATAAGGGGCATGTCATCATCAAAGTTTTTAAAGGTATCTGCTGACAAGGTGAATACAGAGTGGTTGACATGGTCGCAAAAGTTTTGGACTAACTCCTTTTCATTCTTCTTCCTAGGTGGAGGTATACTCAGATGTGGTACTATAGTAAGGGCAGATTTGTCAGAAGATGGCTTGTTAGGTGCCCAAGATGCATGATCAAGGGTTTCCCAATAATAGTTCTCTTGCCATTCTTTTTTGGACAAGTGCTTCTTAGGACGAGGACTAGATGGTTTTGGTTCAGGTTTCACGTTGAGGTCCAATTCTCCAAATAGGGCATCTATGTTCATAGTACTGGTAGATGAAAAGGACTCCCATTCACCATCGCTTGAGTAAGGGGATTCATCATTGACTGGAGGTTTATCGTAAACTGGGGGAAGTGGTTCATGAGATGTCTCGATGTCTGCGTAATCATTCACTTCCTCTTGAAATGATGACAAAGTACCAGGAAACCCTATTCTAAGCGGTTGACACCCTAGCCCTAGATATTTCGGTCGTGGGTAGACAGTAATTGGTTCCGTCCTTCCATTTTGATATAGTCCTAACCCACTATGCCCGTCATAGCCTTCTTTTTGCATTATCTTAAATCCTTTTCCGTACTAGTCCTTCGCTATTTGAATAGACGGGGAGGGGTATTCATGTTCTTCTTGATACAACCAGGAATCACCTTAATCCACAATTTCTTCACTTAACTCTCCCCATTTGGTTAATGTCATTGTAGGGGGAACGTGAAATGTGACCACTGACTATCTTCTATCTGCCATGGGTAGGCCATATGCCTTAGGTGGAATCAGTTCACTAACACAGTATGATGCCTTTATATTATACTCACCACAACCTTTGTCTTGGATCTTGAGTTTAGGAGTGGATGATGGTGGTTTGAATGATGTGGACTTAGTGAGACGTGAGGGGTCATCATATTGGGATAAAGTGGATGATGAAGCTTCTTGATTAACTAGTACTTGTCGTTGTGGAATTTCCCTTAGGCTTGTACAATACTGAAAAGGATCTAGATCACCATCAATGGTGATCTTGTGCCATTATAGGGGAATTTGAGACATTGGTGGTATGTTGAAGGTACAACTTTCATTGCATGTATCCAAGGTCTACCTAACAACAAGTTGTACGGGAGGGTGAGATCCAAGACTTGGAAACTGGTGTCCATGATTGTTGGGCCAATTCGGATAGGGAGTGTGACAACTCTTTTGGACGATCTTTCCTCATCATCGTAAGCCTTGATGACTATACTCTTAGAGGTATCTACACAGTCTTCCGAGAATCCTAATGCCTTAACCAATTTAAGGGTACATAGGTTCAAACCTACTCCTCCGTCTACCAAGACTTGTTGGACTTTGTTTTGATGGACTAAGACTTCAAGATGTAAGGGTTCATTATGATCTGACTTTTCAGTTGAGTAATCTTGTTGGGAAAATGTGGCATGATGCGAGTTGGTCAAATATCCCACCATTTCTTTGAAATGATTGACATCTAAGTCTGTAGGAACAGTTGTGTTCTGTAGAGCTTTGTCAAGAATGGATCGATGTTGAGGTGATAAGGTCAACAATTCCAAGATAGATATTTGCGCGGGGGTTTTACTCAATTGATAGAGAAGGTTGTACTTGAACTTGGAAGTTTGCGTAGATGGCTCGGAAGAAGGACCAGGAATAGTAATCTTAGTTCTGTGTGTGTTTACATTACATTCTGGATGCTTCTTAATGGTGAAAGTATTGACATTCTCGTTTGCAAATCGGAGGTGGTTTATGATCGTTCCTTTACCATAGTCATACTTGGTATTGTTATAGTTGGCCAATGGATTATTCTGGGGTCCCGAACTGGAGGCTTTTCCTTTTGTGTGGTCATGTAACGAGTCCGTGAAGACCTTATGATCACTGTTCTTAGTGTTTTTCTTCCCACCAACCTCTATGGTTCCGTTTTCAAAAAAGTCTTGTATGATGTTCTTGAGTTGACGACATTGTTGGAGGTTGTGCCCTTTGGTTTGATGATAGTCACAAAAAGAGTTATCGTCCCACCATGAAGGTTTGAACTATCCAAGATCATACTCTCTTGGTTCCAAAGGTTTGATGAGATTATGCTTAATCAATTCTTTGAAGATAGTCTCAATTGGTTGTCCTAAAGGTGTAAATTCACGTATAGGAAATCTCCTTTGTTGTGGTCTTTGTTGTTGTGAATTTTGGACATAGTTAGCTTGTTGATCTGGACTATTCCTCATGTCTTGATTGGGATTATAACCTCTAAGTGTGATTACTGGTCCCGTATGTACATGTTTAGCATCAACAATGTCGTCATTTGTAACATTCTTGTTTCTAGACCAGAATTTGTTTCTATCATTTGGCGCGTTTTGATGTTGGACAACCAGATTTCTGCCTGGTACCTTTATTTCTCCTTTGTCCACAAGGCCTTTCTCAAGGATGATTCCCTTTTGTACCAAGTCTGAGAATGAAGTACAACAATGTACCCTTAGATCACTTCGCAATTTGGGGTTGATGTTCTCTAGGAATATTGTGACCTTTTGTTTTTCCGGTATTTCAACTAGACATCTGCTAGCTAAACTTCGCCATCTCTGGAAGAAAGTGGTGAAATTTTTTCCATCTTCTTGTGTCGTGTGGCACAAAGTTGCAATTTTTACCTCATTTTCTATGTTAAAGGCGAAATGTTTGATAAACTTCTCAGCTAATCGCCCCAAGATCGTATACCATATGGTAATTTAGAGAACCATTCCAGTCCTCTCCCGACAAGGGTTCGTGAAAATAGTCTCATCAAGTATGTGGGGTCATACGCTATGTCCATGCATGTTGTTGAGAACTCTCTAATGTGTTCTAAAGGATTCTTTCTCCCATTATACTTAGGCAAAATTGGTATAATGTATCCATGGGGGAAAGGTGTCATGTAAAGCACTTTGTCAAAGGGACATGGACATAGGTCTTGTGCTGAGATAGTTCGTTTTCCGAACATAGACATGATGTCCATCTGCTATTGAAGAGTTTGCATCTTATTTTGAAGGACATCGACTTGCGTCAAGGACATGGTGTTTGTGATATTTGGATCAATGTAGGTATTTTGATACGCCATGTTCTATGACGAGTTGTGATTGGGCGAGGGAATATATCCTGTCAAGATATTCTGATTCGGTATAGGGATATTCCCTGTTTGAATGGTTTGAGTTGGTATAGGAATGCTTCTTGTCTGAAATGTCTGATTTGGAATAGGAATGCTTCCTGTCTAAATGATTTGGTTCAGTATAGGTATATTTCCGCCAACTTTGGTTCTCTTACCAGTCATGTTGGTGCTAAAAGGGTTAGAGGAAGTTGCCTCTGCAGTGAATTGTAAACCTTGTGTTATGTTGAAAGGGGTTGTGTTTACAATTGACGATGTTTGAGTTGGTATACCAGTTGGTATCGCTGCGGTTATTTGGGGAATAGAGATTGTTGACGTTGTAGTTTGGGATGGTTGAGTTGATTGTGTTTGCAAAGTACGAATATTAAATCCTATGGGTAGTTTGGCACCTTCTGCTAGCAATTTTGCTAGATAGTTTTGGGGATCATTTGCCAAACATTCATCCATGAAGGATGCAAATTCAGGATCTTGTACTGCTGCGTCTATGTCTTCTATGTAAATCTGCCCTGTGTGTCTCTAGTGACATGTTTTTCAAGTAAAGGCTTGTGTGGGCGTTTGCTTCCTGACGGTTGGTTTCTGAACGGATTGATGAATTCATTGGGGTCTGTCATTGCTCTGTGTTTCTTTTTGGACCTTGTTTCGACCATGAAAAAGTTGCTCAAAATGGGTAATGCAGACTATGCCTAAAAACTGATATGACCTATGTCTATGTTTTTGTATTTTTTTGACAATAAATGATGTAGCTAAAATAGTTTCTAAAAGACGTACACTAAGATGACGTATGATAGGACGGACAAAATGCAAGATGCGAGTAGACTATGACGATAAATGAGTCTAAGATGGTATAACCTACCACCTATGGGATAAATGCATGTAAAGACTTGTTTTTGACCAAGGAACCTGATTGTATGACAAGGACAGTGACAAGGTGAATTTTTCAAACTAGACTAATGAGCTGAAAAGATCCACTAGATGGGACTAAAGTGACAAGGTTAAATGATTTTGACAAATCGACACATGAATGTTTCCAATGACAAGGAAAGTTATCTATTCTACGATATGCAATTTCCTAGGGAGTATCTATATGCATGCAACTTAGGATGACTATGAGGAAGACGTTTACTATAACTAAGATGGATATGACACCTAATGATGGTAACTAATACGTATATGACACCTAATGATGCAAGGTTTTGAGCAAATTTTACTAGTTTCGAATCTAAGGTTGATCTTAAGAATCTACAGCAAATTATGACAATGATGTTCTGGACTGAACTCGCGGTTTTTTGTTGTTTTCTATTGACAGGCAAATGCGGTTCCCCTAACAGTTGCAGTTCAGATTTTGTAGATGCGGCTTTTTGATAGTGCATGCGGTGTTTCTAACAGTTACGGTTTTTACTATGACAAATGCGGTTTACCGATACACATGCGGCTTGAAAACTGACATATGTGATTTGCATGCACACATGTGACTCAAAAACTGACAGATACGATTTGCATGCACACATGCGACTCAGAATGTGACAGTTGTGACTCGTGATATGCAGACTATGAAAAATTGAAAATTTGACAGCCAAATGCGGCTTTTCCCCTAACAGATGCGACTCGCTAATATGTATGCGGCGATTAAATTGACAAATGTGACTCCATTTTCTGACAATTGATTTTTTCTCGAAAGTTGAAATTTTTTCGAAAGTTGTTGACTAACTTTGTTTGTTTGATCAAGATTTTGACGAATACAACAAAGAGAAAACACAGCAATCAATGTATTTTCAATTTTTTGTGATGGAAGGACTGTTAAGACTCGAAAAACAGTTACTAACTAGGCTTTTAGGACAATACTTGTTGAATTCTTATTTGGATTTCTCCAACTACGCATATTTATGGCGAATGACTAGTAGCTTGACCCCACTGGCTCCCCTCCACGACACTCACTTATACGGGGCAACCAAGCTATTGTATCCATGAAACTCCCATGGCATACATTTCATTTCCACAAATAAGTCATAAGAATATAAGACGGCTTCACAGGGCCGACCCTGCTGCGCCAACAAGTAGGTAGGATTTTGGTAACTCTACAACAAGGTGTTTAATAAGGGCATTCCGTTCATGGGACACTATCCAACATTGACGAGAGTCCATTTCTGTCCATCTCGTCAGAATAATGCGCATGATTCTTGGGCTTTCCCCAAGAATCCACTCTTCTATACCGGCTGGAAGTCGCTTGGCTTTAGCATGCTATCGGTCTAAGTCGTCTTGGGGTGAGTACTTTTTCCCACCAAGATAAGCCCAAGTTCTAGAGTCAACAACCATTTCTCTTACACCCAGGATCGCATGATTGCGCAAGGGGAGAGGATACTTCGGTGTATTGAATCGTAAGGGTTACAGATACGTGCAAAGCACCAAGCAAAGAAGACAATGGTTCTTTTTAATCCAAATGACAATTTGCTATCTATCAATCAGAAAATTCATTTTAATCCCACACAACGATTATCTATCTACAACACAAAAGCTTGCTTAAATAAATGAATTAACACAAAGGCATTAGGTCCTGCATGCAAATTCATCAGTAGTTCATTGTTCTTCAACTTTCGTCCTGCAGAAAATTGTCTTAGGTTTTTAAATGTCTTCTATGCTTCATCTTGCAAACACTACGTTATTCCTCCTTAACACAACTGAAACAAACATTAGCGAAAATCCAAACAAGCTAAAAAGTGAAAAACGAAAATACGGATGTACAGAAATCGATAAAAAAGTGAAAAATTTTTACCAGCCAGATGCGGTTCGACTGTTGACAGGCGGATGCGGTTCACGAATTTGTTGACAGGCGGATGCGGTTCACGAATTTGTTGACAGGCGGATGCGGTTCGAGACTTCGCAGATGCAGCTTTTTATGACAGATGCATCGTTATTTTTCACATATGCGGTTCGTGGATGCGGATGTGGTGCACCATATAGAAAACCTGCAAAAAAGAACAGAAAACGAAAAAATGAAAAGACAAAAATATGTGCGGATTTTGAAGCGTGTTCATGTCAGGTTCACCAAATGTAAGTTAACAGATTTTCTGCACAGCACTAGAATAACAAAGTTAAATCTTAATCTAAACAATAATCTAAAATCTAACAACAAAGAATGAGGAAATAAACTAAACTAATAAAACCAAAATGATCTCACTGAATATGCATTCATCCCTTCGAATTATCTCTATTGCTCTTCTCCATTTTGCTTTTTCAGTATTCTTTCCCTCAAATTTATGTGTTTGAATGCAAGTATAATTCTGTCGAGTGTCTAAGAAAAATATCAAAGAATAGTCTCTTCTCAAAAATGAATGATTTTGGGAGGAGGAATAATGATTATGATAGGCCATTTTATAGATTTTGGGTTTTCAAACGATCAGCTCATATTGAAAGAGAGATCGACCGATGAGATTGATGAATGCCATGCGACATGAGTTCTATCTCAGATAGAACATGAGTTAGAACGGAGTTAGAACACAGAGTTCAGGAAAGACTGAAGATAGAGACTAAGTTAGAACGTGAGTTAGAACACAAATTCAGATCTTAATCTCCAAAAATAGAAGAAATAGACTTTGTATGCAAAATCCAAAGTTAGAACTCGAAGACTTAATGCATTTGAATGCAAACGGGAGTTAGAACTAGTTAATTGACTAGTTGTAATGGAGAGTCTTCTCGCAGAGATAAACAGATGTTGAATTCAGAGATAACTAGAGAACTAAAAATAGATCTCGAGTCAGAAGGTGAGTGAATGACTTATATAACTGATTGATAGAGGAATGTGACATAAATAATTAAATATGAATTAAATGTTAATTTAATTCAACATTCGAAAATAAAAGATTTAATTAAATAGATAAAGTAATTTATTTAATTGGACTATTTAAAAAGGATAATATAAATAATTAAATAATAAATATTTAATTATAGATAAAGGGGGTTAAATGAATAATTAAATAAAGATATTTAATTATAGTTGGAAAAGTATGATAAAGGGGTAATTAAATAATAAATTATTTAATTGAGAAGGAAGAATTAATTAGTTAGCGACATAATTAAATAAATATGATTTATTTAATTAATCAGGTTGAATAAAGATTAATGAATTAATGAATTAATTAAAAAGGAGTATTTAATTAATAGAAGAAATATATGTTAGAAAGGTTAATTAAATAATTAACATTATTTAATCAAGACAACGAACTCTAGAAAATTATGTCGAATGTGTATTCGCAGGCCTAGACCAATTTTCGGTATCTACACCAACAAACTAGATATTAGAGGGGACTAAATTTTAGGATTAATAATTTCATCGAATAAAATATGTAGGTTATAGAATAGATCTACACTACATGAAATCAATCCAAAATTACAAGATCAACCCATGGATAGTTTTGATTCAATGTAAGATTGTAGACACGCCAAGAAAACCTATTTTTCTATACTTGATGATTGTTCTACATGACATAAAAGTTAATTATTCATCATACCTCCCACATATAAGTACCTCATTCCTTCACATTTTATTTCTTAAATTAACATTAAGTATTTTGATATTCACATTTAGATCAGTTTTGTTGGCCCACAGTTGTCGTTGCATCAAAAGATCGACCTGTTAATGCCTGATAAAACTACTAGAGTTAAAGGATCCACAGGAGGCGATTAGTCCATGTCATGAATCTCGAGGGGAGCATTGACCATCGTCCAACAAACTCCCCCTCAGTGTTACCCGAGGGATTCAAACCCAACACCTTTGGCTGTGATACCACTTGTTGGCCCACAGTTTTTGTTGCACCAAAAGATTGACCTGTTAATGCCCAATACAACTGCCAGAGTTAACAGATCCATGGGAGGCGATTAGTCCATGTCACGAATCCCGAGGGGAGCACTGACCATTTGCCAGCAAGTTTTTTAGACTAATTGTGTATTTATCTATAACATTTATTTAACTAGATAGCACCATTAGAGAAATTAAATTATTTATCTATAATTTCACACAAGGTAAAATAGAAGTAATAAAGGATATTCCTAGTTAAGAAAGGGTTGAGAATAATATTTTTTGGATGAAAAAGGTAAGGCCAATGATTAAAACATTTTAAAATCATTAGCTTTATTATTTGGGGTCGCATACCTTTTATTTTGGAATAGGTATTTTTAATAAAATGTGAGACAATGATGGGGAGAATGATTATGATAGGTTTTAAAAGCCCTTTTATTATCTATTTTCGTTTTTATTATAAAAATTTAAGCAAATGATCAAAAATTTGCAAGAAGTTGTTTCAATTGTGAATTTTCTATATCTAGGTAGCTATTTTTTTAACAAGATTTTGGGAATTGTAAAAAATGTGCTACTATTTATGTTTAAAAGTATTTATTTAAATATTTTGTGGGTTGTTTTATGATTCTCTCAATTTTGAGTTTTAATTGAATGGTTTAACCTCATTAGAGTGTTCAATTTATTAACTCTAGCATTAGTTATTTATTGTGTCTATTTTATTGTTGAATATTTATATTTCTAGTTTTTTTGTACACATATTATTCTTTTAGGAGAAATCACACACTATTTTTTTATTATTGAGGGAGGTATATACAATGGGCCCTTTCCTTGAAAGAAATTAATATTACAAAATCGATAAAGGTACCTATTAGGACTAGTAAAATTGTTGATGCTAGCTAAGATCTCTAATTGAGTGTTGATATCAACAAGCCTATGAGATTGATAAATAAAGAATATAATGCAAGATATGAATAATTAAATTGATTAGAAGTGTGTGAAATCCTCAATGAGGAGGATGTACGTATAGGATGATGAATTTGAGCCATTGTAGGAGTTCTCAACTCAAGTTTGCAACAATTCTCCACCAAGTGACAATGAGAAATACTACACATCCTTAAAGAGTTCAACTGGATCTTCAAGTGACACATCACCACTTAAGGCGGCTTAATAGATAAAGTAAAATAAATAATTAAATAATTATTATTTTACTCTAAAAAAAATTTATAAGGTTTATTGCATATTTTGTTAAGTCTTAGGCTTAAAATGTTAAACCCTAGGACTCTTGGTTTGACTATTCACTTTATTATCTATTCGAATGGTGACTTTCTTGGCCCATTCCTAGTCTCTTAAGTTTCCATGGAAAGCCTTTATATTTGTTAATTAATCAACCCCTTTTCCTAGTGACCACTCATGAGTATTGATGCATGTGCTTTTAAAATCACTTCAGTCACCTTCACTATGTCCTTGTTTGGTGGTACCTACTTTAATCTTTGATGGCACCAACTATCATGCTCCTATTTGTTGATGTAAATAGGTGTTTTACCTATCTAGGTCCTATTTACATGTTAAGTCCACTTACGTCCTAGGTGGGAATCTTTCAAGTTAGTGTTAGTTCTCACTAGATCTTATCTTATTTTTTGGAATTTAATGCTTGTTTCCTAATTCATTTAATATTTGATGAGGTAGTTGTATCATTATACAAGATTAAGAGACTTGTCAAGATCTTGTATAATTCTATCTCACACTTTTCCTTTATAAGCGAGGCATCATTTGTACATCCTAGATAATTCAGTTCAATTGAGTCAATCCAATATATCACTACAATCTTGAGTATTACATATTTGCCATATCTTGCATCCATTATTGAAAATATGTTTTCTTTCTTTTCCATCTTATAGAAGGTTTTTTTTTGTTGTGGGCAATCTTGGAGGCTTGAGTCCTTGAGTGACTCTAAAACTATTGCATTGCTGACTTTTAGTTCATCGCACATTCTCATTTTCCATAAAGCCTTCAATTTGTGATGGTGAAATATGTTGGCATGTGTCTTTTCAATGCTAGAAATCCACTAGTTATGTGCCATGTCATTCTTATTTGGCATCCTCCTATTGGTGTCGTAAGCAATTAGTTCATCACATGTTCTTCTTAAATGTGAGAATCCAAAGTTACGATATTGAGATATTATGACACACGTTACTAACGTATCGTGGGCTTCGTATCTTTCATGGTTTCTTTGAAGATACTGTGTGTTGGTTCATCTCCACATGGCATTATATCACATGCCCCCTTCATATCATAGGTTGATAAAAGGAGAGCTCGATAAAGTTATGATTGCGTGTTATATTGACACTTGTATTTATTAGGCCCATATGGATGCTAGTTGTCTATTTCCATTTGAAGACCATGTGGTCAAGAAGGGCTCTCATAGATGATGTGTAAATTTAAATTTGGACGTGTTGATTTTTCATTGGTCCAATTTCTTAATGGGTTGATGCAAGAAGTTGGGTCCACAAAATGCTCAAAAAGTGTAAGTGTTTTTTCTGTTTTTTAAAATTCGTCACTTGGACTGAAAATTCGAAGCACTTACACAATGAATCTTAAAAAGATTCAGTAATATGAAATTTAGTATTTTGAATCTAGTTTCCAAATATGTAATTTATTATAATACCTAGATGATAGAAATTAAATTTTAATAGGCATGTATAAAAACCACTTTTTAAAAGTCGCTGTTTTTAACATACCATGCACATGTACGAACACCATTTTTTGACCTAAATAAAAGTATATTCTAATTCCTTTTGGGGAAAGATATGTAACAACATGAAGATTGATGAGGATATTTTTTTGTAATTTTTTTATTGATTTTTTATTAGCCTTAATTGTTGTTTTTAAAAATCAACATGAACAGACAACATAATTAGACATAAACTAAACATTTTTTGACTTTTTTTTATTTTTTGATGTCATATAACTTTTTTTACAAAAAAATCAACCAAAAAAAAAAGTTATTAAAAAACAAAAAAGCTTGATATTTCAAGTTTATGGATCACTTTGCTTAGAAATTAAATTAAAAAGAAAAGAAAACACAATCCAATCTTAACAAAAATTATATATTTGGAAACTAAACATTGTGATCTATAATGGGTTTTAATTTCATAGATTAATTCTGAAAAAAAATCCCATCAATTGCATTGCCAAAGTTGGACATTTCTCTTGAATCTTCCTTAGTTTTTTAGTTACAAGTCAAAGGCTAAGGGTTGGGTTGCCAAACCTTTCCCGAGCCTAAAACCCAAGCAAAAAGTGGTTTGGGGATTCTAGCTTTAAATAATGGGTACTCGTTTTAAAACGGGTACCCGATATTTAAATCTAGAATAGGTACCTATTCTAAAAATTTCCAAAAATAGAATTTTTTTAGAATGGGTACCCATTTTTTAAAATTTCTATCTTTGGGATTTTTTAGAATAGGTACCCATTTTTGGAATTTTTTCAGAACGGTTACCTATTCTAAAAAAATATATTTTTGGAAATTTTTAGAACGGTACCTGTTTCAAAACAAGTACTTGTTTAGGCCCGAGTTATCGTTCCTAAACAGGTTTCAAAATGAGTACCTGTTTCATTTGACATTTTTTTTTGCTAAAACTTCCCCTCTTCATGGAACCAACTTCTTGCACTTATCCTAATGTTTGTGACTCTAGTAAAAAATATTTTTAAATAAAATAAGATTTTGCAATAATTTTTTATTCTACTTGTGTCATCCAAAGATTGACAGTTAACATTAAAACTTGCAAAATAACTAGTTGTGGGCATTTTGTTCATGTGAGCGAGCAGTAATGATGACATCAATTGATATCTATGAGATTTTATTGTATTTTTGCATCATAAATATTCAATTGAGTTTATGAGAATCCAAAAGGCTACTCAGTGAAGAATTTGTGTATTTTTTAGCTCTCTAGTGTTCTCATAAGCAAATTAGGGTTTTCAAGTAAGTCCTCAAATTTTCCCTAGTTTTTTGAATTTTTTTCCAAATTTGCATGTTTTTTTGTCATTAGGGTTTTTCTTCTATGCTAAAATAATAACAAAGATATATGTTTCCCTTAATTCTTAAATTTTACACCACATTTGAAAACCCTAAGTTGTACCTAAAACCTTAAAAATGAGTCAAACCAGTCCCCAACCCTCAAAAGAAAAATACCATTGGATGAGGACTTCATAGTCCAATTCATAGGATCACAAGGAAATTCAGGCATACACAAGGGACCGGGATATTATCAGACTATTTAAGAGACCAATGTAGAGATTATAGAGACACAACAATTCCTATAAACAAATTGTCACTTTTTGAGCATTGGTATACGAAGAAATATTTAAAGAGGTCTATTTCACATGTTTAGGATTTTGACTTGGGAAAATTAATTGTCCCAAATATTTTCATTAATTTGGATTTCATCAAAATATTGGTAGAAAAATATGATGTTAATGTGAGGGTTATTATGGCCAAAAGTGGTGGTGAATTAGTAAGAATTGATAGGGTGTACATTCTAGAGGTTTTCTAGCTAAACTCAATAGCCAACAAGGCTATTAACTTTAATGCTTTAAACAAGGAATGGAAGAACTATAGGAGTATTTATAGGTTGAATTGGTTACCAAAGAATATAGTGAGAGGTGCATAAAGAACACCAATAAGGTTCACTACCATAGAATTGGAGCCTTTTAATGAAGATATTTTTGAGGATTATTGCATCAAAAAATATCATTCCCCATTTCTAGTTCTAGGAGTGGATGTCAAAACTAAAATATAAGCATGTTTGATGATGATGGCTACATACATACATAATGTGGACCTAAGACTTTGTCTCATTTATAGAAGGAATACATAAGAAATTAGTGGCAATAAAAAGTGATAGTAGGGTAGCTCATTTCAAATGCTATTCATTGTTATGTAATATGTTTTTATATGGAGGAAGGAATGTTTGGCATAAGGCTTTGAAAATAAGACTTCTTGATGACAAAAAGGTACCACCATATATTTACGACATGTGCATTACTCAAATTCAAATTATGTGGTGTTTGAAGAATATTTTGTGGGACAAATAATGAGATATCTAGGTGTATATTACGATGGATTTCCAAAAGAAATAATAGATTTTTTAAGGCCAAAGGATAGGATGCATAGACTTAAAATTCAACATAACTAAGGAGATTGGTATGTCCATTCAAATACCAATGTGATTAAAGTGTATGGGTATCCAGTTAAGCCACATATCCTACCAAGACATGTACCAAAAAGGTTGGATTTTATCAAAATCATTTGGAAATTGAATGAGTAATATAAGACTCATTTAAGGATTCATAAAAAGGGATCTTCTTCCCTACCTATCTTGTGTTTTCATATTTTTCCTCACCAAAAAGGAGGGATTGAAACTTCTATATACAGTTTTACAATCTTACAAAATGAATTTGGATATTAAAAGAGATTGAGACCCAAATAATTTCACAAATCAAGTTAGACTCAATTCTAGGAGGTAAAAAAATTATCATAGAGTGTTATTTGAAGAAGATGAGATCAAAAATTACTTGACTGATCAAGAGGTAAGGATGAAAAGACAAAAAAATGGGTTTCTATATAGAAATGATAGAAATAGAGAAAAAAATAAAGCCTAAGTTATCTAGGAACTTTCCATGAGATCAAAGATCTTATTGCTAGGATCAAAATTATGATGGATAATGTATATGCTTGAGCATACAAGCCTCCCATGGTACTAGAGAGAAAACGGAAAGAGAGACCACATCATGAGGAAGATTCATACAATTTTTTTGAGATATATCAACTTGGGGGAAGGGAAAAACTGTATGGTAGCTTAGCAAGTATAGGAATGGCATACACAATTAGTTGTATCCCCTATAGAAAAACATAAGAAAAAGAGGAAAGTTTTATAGACACCTCTATTTGAATATTCTATAGATGTGGGAGAAGCTAAGGAGACTAAAGAGATGGGAGAAAATATAATGGGGGAGGAAGAAATAAATCAGATTATGCCTTCTCCCCAAAGGGTGTAAATTCTAGATATACCTCAAGATGGATTAGCCATTAACCTTAGAGGTGGAGGAGATGAAGCCAATGATGTAAGGGCCTTAGCTTGCACATAATTTATTTCAGATGATCAATTTGTTAGGAGGAAGTATCTTCTTAGTATTGTTAACCCTTTTTTGAGTGGAATTTATTCATAGTTGAATTCATGGTATTATAGAAAAATGTTGAAGGCATTTTCAAGGTTTCATATGTGTTTATAAAAATCAGGTGTTTCAAATCTAGGGTTTTTTGTTGATTTAGAAAATGGTTTTTTTTGCGTTTTAATTTTATGAGAATTTTGAAGGATAATATTTTTAGATGACCTCCCAAGAAAAAATAGACCTCACTATTAAATCTAGAAGGCCCAAAAACTAATAAATTGATACAAAACTTGATAGGTTTTGAACTTAGAATATTTTCTTGTATGATCATCATACAACCAACAAAAAAATGATATTTATTTGGTTCATTAGTATATTTTTGATGTCATCCTATATAGAATGGTTTAAGGGCCAAATCCTATGATCATATGAGAGATCACAAAATGAAATTCTAGCTCCTATTCATAGGGGAAACTACTATTCACACCAATTCCAGGGGGGTTGAATTTCCAATGGTTGCACTACTAGCTTATATTTCCTATGCACCATAACCACTACTATCGCTACTACCAATCAACAACCACTATTACCCACATGTAACCATACTAGTGATAGGTTTGATTTTCTATTGGTATGATAGAGATATTTTATTTAATGGAACATAACTCCCACACAGTATCAATTTTTGGACTACTTATAGTTGATGGAAAGGTCTATTTGAGAAGTACATAGTGATGTTAATTGTTTTTTCTAGACTTTATTATATATGACAAATAAATATAGTTAAAAGATACTTTTCTCTCATTTATTTTAAAAGTCACTATTTTTAGACTTCTTATAGTCAACAAAGAGAATTTTTTAGCACTTCACAGTGGATGGGGTGTTTAGGTAAATAGCATACTAGAGAGAGTTTTGTACTTATTTGATTACTAGGTAGATGTAGTTATTTGAGGCGTGCATTTGGATGATTTTTTTATAGTGTATATCCTTTGACACCAATATAGTGGTATGGTTAGAAATAAGATATGATGCCTCCTAATATGGTTTTATAGGTATTTTAGTTAGTGTCAATTATGGTATAATGTGTTTGATAATAAATATGTGTGAGAATTTGGACCTTGATTTAGTGGGAATTTAATGTAGTTACATTAAGGGTAGTGGTCATGGTGTCATGGAGGTTCTTGGATGCATGGACCTTTTTCATGACATGGTTGTTTATATAGATACATGGTGGTGATGTATTGACTCATAGATTTTAGGTGGTGGTTTATCTTCTTAGTTTGGAGATCATGGTTCTACTTACCCTTTGGGAAATACTAACTTTTTGTTAAGTATTTTGATTATGTGAGGGCCATGGGTGATCTTTAATTAGGAGATGGTTATGACAATTCCATATGTAACTTAGTAGCATAGTTTAATGAAATATTTGATAGTGATGTGAATTTTCCACTTAGTGTTGGATGATCTTCAATAATGATTGTTGGTATCATGAAGAGCTCTTGGGTTCTCTCTCTTGTATACAAAAAGAGTTTATTAACATATTTCATTTTATTAACTTGGGATGTCTATCTTCATATGGTATTGAGATTTTCACAACTTGTTACCATGGAGGAATCTTGGAGTCTTTGGTTGAGGTATTAGTTATGGTTTACCAATTTAAAAAATGATCTCAAGTTTAGAGGATGGATTTGATTGTGCCATGGTGGATTCTTGATTACCATTATATTTTTGGAATGATACAAGTGTCCTTAGGATTAAATAGAATTATATGAGACATATTCATGATCTTCTTTTGAGGATATGTAAATCACAACATCATGGAAGATTCCAAGATTTTGTAATGATCATGTAGTGGGAACTTTGGTGGTAGTTTTTTGTAATCTATTGCTTGAGTGGTGTGGTCATTTTACCATGTGAGATTCTAGTTATTATGGTGTTATAGTTGGAATTTGATTAGTATGAGATGGCTGGTTGTACACCTATATCACATTTGTGTGAGGCAAGGATGGATCTCTTATTTTTGAGGATCTTATAGTGGTGACATGGTTACTCTTGATGAAGTTTCAATAAGAATATCAAGGAACCTACACATTGATTAGATGTGAGTTCAACATGGGTCTATTAAGGAAATTATTCATTATTTAGAGTTTTTGATTACTTGATCATTAATGTATAGAGAAATCTCATTCCCCACTTTTGGTCCTCTTGGTAGTGAATGATCGAATAGGTATTTTACACCTATTTTTTATATCCATTATTTCTTTTACTCTTGTCTTCTTATGTGTGTTTGAGTCTAGAGATATCAATATTAGTTCAAAGGACTTGTTTGAGGAGTGGCTTTGGGCATATTTCCTTGTTTAGAGAATGATGATTTTTTTATCTTCGTTTAGCTTGAGAGGTTTACATCTTCTCTATCTTATTGATATAATAGTATGTTTGACCTTTGGGTTGAATGGTTGGATATCGAGGAGGATTTTCTATTTGTAGTTTTAGGAAGGATATCTTACTCATCACAACTTTAGCAATGATGTTGGTGGAAGGATATGGTTTTGATTTGCAAGTTTTATATTGGTACTCTAGTGGTTCTTACTAGAGATTCATGTTGACACAACATCAAAATTGAGGTTTGCATAGAGCTATTGTGATCACTATGTTTGTGGTTATTTACTATTATTATACTTAATTTTTAAGTAATAATTTGGAGGGTCTTTAATATCTATATTTTATGATGTGGACAACTTGGGAGAGCTATGGATATTTGTAGTGAGAGATTTAGTTTGAAGTGGTTTAGTTTGCATATTTATATATCTTAGTATGTGTTCTTTAGTACTAGATGTTATTGATGATATGAACCATACTCTTCTTGTGGGTGCTATTGGTAGAATTTTGAATGCTTTGAATAATTTCAATGTCAATATTACCCATGTAGTGGGAGTTATAGGATGTATATGTGTCCTTTTTCGGATGATCTCATTGGATTGTACTATTGAAGGTGTCTAGTTTTTCTTAATTTCATGTGTATGTGTGTTTGTTCCTTGGGAGGAATTTTTTGTAGGATGCTATATATACATGAACTTTGATTATAGATTGTGTTGGATATGTTGATGGAATAAGGTCTACATGTGATGATTAATATACCTTATTTTTGAGGTATGGTTAGTTTTATGTGTTAACAACCAACTATGATTAGTATTCTAGTTTTTAATGAATTATTTGTAGCTACTCAAGCCTATTTTTACCATTAGATTTGGTGTTTGTGTTCAAATATTGATTTGAGACAAGATATGATGATTTTTCCATGTGACAATAAGTGTGTCGCCACCTTTTGATAGGATCTTATCTTTCATGCATTTTCATGATGGAGTATAAGTGGGTTCTAATTTGAGATGGTGGTCATATTGGTTTCTATTATAAGTATCTTGATAGAGCACAACAAGTACATAGATGTTTAGATGGTACATGTTGTATATAGAGATTATTCCCTTGACAATTGAATTTAATTTTGACCCCTTATGAAATGTATACAAGCTGGACAATTTTGGAAAAAGTGCATTGTACATCATGTATAATGTTAATAATATAAAGTTTATATTTAATTATTGTGTATCTAGAGATGTGGATACCACGTGAGATAAACATTTTTGGGGACATTTGTATGTTGTATGTGATATTGGTTAAATATTTAATGTGGGAGTCACATCTAAGACAAACATTTT